>JAGVVM010019013.1:0-2500 GCA_019149425.1 Psidium friedrichsthalianum | reverse complement strand
ATGGTTGTGAGTGAGAAGAGAGAGAATGGCCATCGACGTTGTCGAGCTAGCATTGGATGGAGGAGCAGTTGTAGGTGACGTCGATTCACAGACTCACTTATGACTTTATGACGTCAAGCGAGAGTATACATCAGAAGTGAGAAAAAGAAAAGAAAAAGATGTACAAAAGAAGGGATAAAAAGAAAAGAAAAATAGAAAGAGAAATAAAGAAAAAGGTCCCCTAGACAAGAATGCTTCTGCCTCTTCAGATTGTTATTCCAAAGTTTCCTTTAATTTTCTTACAACTTAGTTAAATTGTGGTATGCCAAGCAGGGACAACATGAAAATGTATGGAGAGAGAGAAAGAGAGTAATCATATTAAGACTATGTTTGTTTCGCGAAAAATGAATGATCAAAAAAATATTTTTCTAAATACAATTGCATATAACACTTCAAATTATTAGTTAATGGAAAGCATTTTCATTATCAATAACTGTGTAAATAGTGAAAATATTTTTTTCATTTGTTATTTTAGTTGATATAAGCGAATTTTTTGGGAAAAAGATAGAATGCTTTGGCTGGGGAAGCTCACTTTCCACGAGAGAAAGACTAAAGTGAGCTTCCGCTAGCCCTCTAGCTTCCTTAAGCGACAAGGACTCACCATCATCATCTGAGCGGTCAATCATCTTCTCCTTCCTCTCTCCCTCGCTCGCTCTGCTACTGTAGCTCAAAGGGTGCTGCTCCGTTTTTTCTTATTCTGTTCTCATGGAGGGCGGCGACGGCCGGTCGTCGCGGCTGGTCAACGGCCGAGTCTACGTTGCCGTGGGCAGCGATGTGCAAGAGAGCAAGTCGACTCTCTCGTGGGCGTTGCGGCATTTCGGCGGCCACTTCCGCATCCTCCATGTTCATCAGCCTCCCGAGGATGATCATGAAAGCGACCACCTCAACCCATGTCGTACGTTTCAGTTCTGGACTCCCCCACCACCGACGACTTCCTTAATTCCATCATAGTTATGCGTAGAATGCTGTAAACTGAAACCTTTTTTAATCGCGAAATAACTTTTTAAGACACTCTGTCTCGGACTCCGTTGACATTAACCGATGTACTGGGCCTAGGGGCCTAGGATGCCGGGGACGTGGTGCGGCCGGGCATGATACATGCATCGGTAAAGTTTGATACTTAAGCTTAGTAGAATGCAAACTCAAGCGCACCCTAAAGGATGACCCTAAAAGGGCATGAGTATCTGCTGTATCGATTGATGATGCTTCCTGTGAGAATGGTTTCTCTGAGATTGTAAGCTGATAAGCTGCATTCAACGGCTATACATCATCAGGGATTGTCGAGATTGTTTTGTTTAATTCCTGCAGGGACGTGACTGCATATGAGGCGGCACGATTTAGTTGGAACTAAGTATTTTTCGTAATTCGTGGTTGAATGTAACTATTGGCCATTTCTCGTATCTGTGCCTCTAACCAGTGAGGTGATCTTGAACCAACATTATGTTAAATGTACTTCCCTATTGCCCCATTTGATGAAACATCTCTGGTTGGTATGTACAAGTCTGTTGGACTTCATTGTAATGTTGGAGATCATGTAGTTTTCCATGGGAAAATAACTCTTGGTCTATGGGTTAGCGCTGCTCGCATCTTTGGATTTATAGTCCAAATGTGAGATGCATTTACGAAATGTTTGCATTCCGCGAGGCTTTCTTACACTGGGGACTGATCAACTCTGGAGGGAACATGATTTTAGTGCTAATAGTGCTTTTCTGTGCTAGTTGGCATTAGCTTAAATTCTTCCACTGCGGCAATATAGTAACAGCAGTTTCCTTGACTTGTGAATTTCCCAGCGAATCAGATGTATTGTTTTGGTACCTGGACTCCTCAAGAACTTGCGAGGCAGAAGATGGATAAGAGCCTGGACGAGTATATTCGCATTTGTAACCAAGCAGGGGTTCATTTTTTACCTAAATCATATGTCTTTCTCCACATTTTCCATATGATAGTTTGTTGATTCTTAGCATTTTTGTTATTGTATATTCTAAGATTTTTTTTTCTCATTTTCCCATTTTAGTGAATTAGAGAAGACAAGATAGACTGTGAAGTTTGGGATCTTCCGACATTTCATATGATCATGTTATGGGAAAAATTAGTGCGTAATTTGTCTAAATCAGATTGTCTTGACTTTGTTACCATAATTCAGTTCTCCCAATTTCTTTTGAATTAACTGAGTACAAAAGGGTGGTGGAAGTTAGAGTTTATCATTGTATGGGATTAGGTTTCTGTCAAGTTCTGTTTTTAAGGTTTTAATTTGGTTAAGTGTACCCAGTGATGATATACTTATGAAACCTGACATCAGCCCATCATTCGAAACTTTTCGAAGTTAATCTTTGACACGCACGCTGTTGTCTGATATCTGGCTTGTGTATGCCATCTGTCTGCAGATTCCTGCGGAGGAAAAGATATATTGAGATGCAAGACATAGGGAAGGGGATAGTGCAACTTATTGAGGAGCATGCCA
>JAGVVM010019012.1:0-39612 GCA_019149425.1 Psidium friedrichsthalianum | reverse complement strand
AGTCTTGATCGGTAAAATATGGTCCGATCCATATAGATTCATTTACCCAATTTGACCATTTTCATATAATATAAATCTGATTACTTATACTCGACTAAAATCGATATCCAACTCATATTACTAACAATTTTCTATGTTTAATCCAATTTGACCAAACTTATGAATTATCAAAATATATATATATATATATATATATATATATATATATATTACTAAAACATTGTGGACAATTTTCTATAATTAAAAAATAAAAATGAAAAATTGACTCGTTTAAGATAATTAGCTAATCCATTTGTGACCCATTTTAAAATTTACGTAATGACTCGTTGAGTTGTTAAGTGATCAATTTATAATTCACTTAAGTTTGTAAAGCAATCATTTATAACTCACATTCTTAAATATGAGTTAGAACATGGATTATTGATTCATTTTGTCACCTCTAGCGCTCGCCCTCGCCCGCCATGGTCTATATCGGCTGCCACCGGTGCAAAAAAAAATAAAGGAAAAACCCTAAATTACAAATGCTGTGAGAGTGATATGTTTTACACCTTTTTTTTTCCATACTTTTTTTCCGAGCATGGACCGACCACCAACCAAACTACAAGTGCTGCATTATTCAAGGGAGGTGACAGGAGGGATCAGCATGGGGAATCGAAATGGGGATCCGCAAATCATGTCGTTTCGCTACCGCATTCCCGTCCTAACATCTGACCCCCCACCTCGACACCCCGATGCACCGATCTTCGTCTTTGGCCATTTCACCATTCGTTTCCAATCTTTGTCGCTGCTCCATCGTTTCCCCCTCTGCTCGCTTTCGTCTTTTGTTGCTGTCCTCGACCATTTCCTCGAGAGCGATCGGACAGAGAAGCAGATGTTCATACCAATTATCTGATCAGGAGTAGGAAAGGAAGAATTAGGCACGCAAAGATCTTTAACGGTTTGGCTTGGCGTGACCAAAAATATTTTGACCGGCTAATCGCCCCTAGATATAAGTCGTCGTTGCGTCAACGCGGGCACGACGGGAGCCTGAGTATTTGACCCGATGGATACACCTAGTCACCCGACTGATCGGTCTTGACAAGACATCACTTTGTTATTATCTCATTGGGCGCGCAACAGTGCTCCGATGCATATTCAAAAGGTGAGCATCCCATTAATCTTTGAAAATGACATTAATATCGTTCATCACGTTGTTTCGACACTTGTCAGATTTCCACCTACTTTCTAAAAACAAAACTAACCCTTTTATAGCTTCGTTTAAATCATAATATAGGATTCAAGTATATAGGCTTTCGCACACTTTTCGCTAAATATAAGTCGTCATTACATCGACGTAGGCACGACAGAGAACCTAAGTATTTGACCCAACGGATACACGTAATCACCCGACTAACTATTCTTGACAAGACATCACTCTGTTGTTATTTCATTGGCACACAACAGTGCTCCGATACAATATTCAAAAAGTAAACATCCCATTAATCTTTGAAATGACATCAACGTCGTTCATCACGTACTTTCATCACTTGTCAGATTTCCACCTATTCACTAAAATAGGACTACTCTTTGATAGTTGCATTTAAATCACAACATAGGATTTGAGTATATAGGCTTTCGCACACTTTTCGCTGAAGACACCACTCTTCACTTTAAGCTCATTTGCTCTCTCCTCTACATTTCCGCCATCTCCGGTGTTGACTCAGAATCGGAGGGCCATTCGACTGCAAAAGCCCGAAACCCCTTGACTTGATTTTTGTGATGCAGGTTGATTTCCCATTACAGCTGCGGGCCAAGTTCGCGGTTCACAGTTCTGGCTTCGACATGGCGAGCCATACATAGTCTTGTACTTCTCCCAGATTGCAAAGTACGATACTTGGAATTTGTGCACAGAGAATGAAGTCTAGACTCTGGAGAAGCTGCTCTCCACAGAAGGAGGGGTCGTTTTCCTGGCCTCATCTCTTGCACATGCATTTCAAGTTCATTTTGTTTGGGAACTCTCGAATTGCCAGGTGTCAATATCCTAATAACCGGGACCATCCGTCACCCACAAAAATGAATAAGGGCCGGTGGCGTTCCAATCACAGACTATACAGGTTGGACGAGGCAGCATACATTGTAGCTTAGAAATCAGAGTAGCATTCCGACAGAAATTGAGTTTTTTTGAGTGACGCAGCAAAATTTGGGAACATGTTTCGGCATTCGAAATTCGATCCAAAATAGAGAAAAGAAGAAGTTCGATTCGAAGCCCCAGATGGTTTTCCTTTGAATTCATCTACTTATTTTAATGATCAAATTTAAATGGAGATTAGAATACCTCTTCGGAGGATTATATTCCGAATGTATTAATTGACTTGATTTGATGATAAACTTTTGCATCTCCCCTTGTGTGTGTGTGTTTTTTTTTGTAAGTTAAATACCACAAGAATTCTTGAATTATGTTCGTTGTAACATCACTAGTCCAAACTTTCTTTAATCACCCAACTTACACCAATGCGGCAAACGATCCAAAGACTTATATCACATCAAGACAGTTCGAGATATCATTAATGTGAAATGAAATTGGCCTGTTGATAGGGATACTAAGGGCGCGCATGACAACCATTCTGTTCCAGAAATAATTTCTGGAACAGAAATAGATTTTTCTATTTCTGCCAAAACAAAATTTTTTGTTTCTGGTTTTGGACCCAAATCTATTTCTGGAACAGATTTTTGTTCCAGGAAATAGAAAAACAGATTTGCGTTGCCAAACGAGTTTCTGTTCCAAACCTATTTCTGGAATAGGTTTGGAACAGAAATAGAGAAACAGAAATGTTCTCATGTGCGCCCTAAAGTCTAGTAATTTTTTTGTGAAAAAATAGTTTGAGAGTTTTGAAGGCACGCGGTAAATTAATTTTTGAAATGTTTGTTTGTATTTGTGGAAAAAAAAATGTTTGTTAGTGCGACATACACGTGCCGATTCGGACATCGCCCTAAGGAGATCAACTTTTCTTGTGGTCACTGAAAAAAAAGTGCACAACCTTCCATGTGCGATTTCCCCGCTGTCTAAGAATATGGATTCTATCGATGTCCGGGGAATTGACATGACACCACAACGAACTCAACGTCAATTGTCCATCAAAGCTATACATGACAGGCAATACGCTATTTAAGGAACGATTATCCCCACCCCCCAAAAAAAAGAAAAGTCTTAAGTTCATTAATAAATTCTCTTACGTTACGTGGGAAGATCGGCGTATTACATTGGTGGTTCTCGAAATTAATTGAAAAGACAATATTGACAATTTTTCAAAAAATTTATGATTAAATCGGTGTAGTTAAAAAATTTAAGATTGAATTGATTATCGTATGATAAGTTTAAGATTTTTGGATATTTTTTCTTGCTCTTTAACTCAAGTAAAGATTTTATAAGTGTATGAAAGATTAAAGGCGACAAACCAGACAAGCAAAACAAGAAAACATAAAGAGGAAAAAAGAAAAAAAGAAGGAAGCTTTTCGACCATGCTTTTGTTCTATTGTAAAGTTGGAAAGTTCTCTGCACCGAACACTACGTTTGTTCATTCGCCCATTTTGTAAAGTGATTCCTTGCGCTTTCCTTCAGACAGTTTTATCTCCTACGCTTTCTGGGATGCCGTGGAGTCCGCTGCTTTTCGAGGTTTTCTTAAGATGATCAAGAAGAGCATGTCCTTGAAAATTTCAATCTTTTGGATTTCGTTTATTTCGCGAGAAATGAATGATTTCTTACAAAAACGAATTAATAAAAAATATTTTATTTTCACGAGAATGTTTTGACGTAGACCGTTGACGGTATGGAAAAAATTCATTGATTAATTATTGTAAGAGATACGAGTATTATTTTTAAGAAAACCTTTTTAAAATCATTCATTTTTAGCGAAATAAATGAAATTAAAACTGAAAAGACGAGGGTGAATCGTGCTTTACTTGAGGCCGGTAAAAATAGTACAACTTTGATTAAAGAGGCATGCCAGCTGAAGAAAGACATTCCTTTTTACTTTTGGCCGGTGAAGGAAAGGTAGAATCTGATCTTGAAAGGAATAAAAATGCAAGTGGAGTGAGGGTTTTCAAGACTCCTTTCATTCCGGAAAAAACAAATGATTTGAGAAAATATTTTCAAAAAACAATCGCTTCCATTGTTCAAAATATTGGTCGATGATAAATATTTTCATTATGGACACTAATTTTTATCTAGATATTTTAGCGAACAAAGGATTTATTTTTTTGAGTTAATATCAAGAAAAACTCCAAACCGTACATATGTGACAAATTTACCTCACACTATTTTTTTTACCACAAAATACCCAATTATTACAGTTGTGATAAATTTATCCCAAACTAATTGATTTACTACCAAAAATCCTAAACTAGTACACTATGAAATATTTATCATCCATTAATTTTCGTTAAATTGAGTTAATAACATGAGAAATGCTAAATTGGTATGCCTGTGATAGACAGAGAGTAAAAATCCCAAATCCGTATACCCGTCAATTGTCATGTATTATCTAACTCGGCAATTTGATGTTGAAATTAACAAAAATTAAAAGATGGCAAAATTTATCATAGGCGTACCAATTTGAAATTTTTTGTGGTAAAAATATCAGTTTGGGGTAAATTTGTCACTTATGTACTATTTGAGGGTTTTTTTGTGGTATTAATCTTAATTTTCTTAAGATATTTTTTAAATAATTTATTTTTTGGCGAAATAAATGCAGATCATCCGTGCTCTCGTGATAGGTCGCTCCCTGTGGTCTCCCTCTCCCCCCCTCTCTCTCTCTCTCTTTTCTGTGGAAGGTCATATAATCCAATGTTTCCATGTTTTTGTTTTCCTCCCAATAGAAAGCAACATGGTCGTGTCTTGGCCAAGCTATTGATTAGGTAAACGGGCTATAATGCCCCTTGGACACAGGAACGAAGTTAAAAAAGAAAGTTCAAAAAGAATCTGTCGAGCTGAGGCCAAATACTTTTGGCGGCTCTAACTACTAACTATATGCTCTAAAAAGCGGCTAGGGCCTTGTGTAGCATCTTCCCATGAACCATAACTGTAAAAACTGTCAAATGCCCCCTCGTCATTAACCTTTTTTCTCCTTTCGGGATGACTTCGATTTGTCAAATAAACCCACTATCTTACTGGATTTACGCCCCCATTAAGGAGTTAATCTCCCAAAAAGGATTTTCAAGTTTATGGATGCACGAACATGTCTCACTGTCATTCAAGACCAGTGAACAGGCATGATAGTGGACAAAGACAATGCTGAATCGGACACAAGATGAATCGATGAATTGTTTAGCGTGTATTGTGCATTCAAATTTTGTCCGATCGCAATCTCGTTCATTATGTTCCCTCACGACAATAGTATCGAAGAGGCTCTCTTTCTTTTTCTTTTTTTTTTTGAAACACGACATTGGAGTACTATCGAATGAGACAAAAAAGTCATAATATATTATAATTATGTCAATTCAATTATAAATCTTTTGCATTCGTGTTAATTCAGTCTTAAACTTTTTATATTTGTGCCAATTCAATCATTTCAACTAATTTTGGCCCGAAATTACTGACATAGCACCGCCAGCGCTAACGTAACCAATTTTTATAATAAAATATTATTTAAAATTGGTTACGTTAGCGCTGGCGGTGCTATGTCAGTAATTTCGGGCCAAAATTAGTTGAAATGATTGAATTGGCACAAATATAAAAAGTTTAAGACTGAATTAACACGAATGCAAAAGATTTATAATTGAATTGACATAATTATAATATATTTATGACTTTTTTGGTCTCATTCGATAGTACTCCAATGTCGTGTTTCAAAAAAAAAGAAAAAGAAAGAGAGCCTCTTCGATACTATTGTCGTGAGGGAACATAATGAACGAGATTGCGATCGGACAAAATTTGAATGCACAATACACGCTAAACAATTCATCGATTCATCTTGTGTCCGATTCAGCATTGTCTTTGTCCCCTATCATTGCCTGTTCACTGGTCTTGAATGACAGTGAGACATGTTCGTGCATCCATAAACTTGAAAATCCTTTTTTGGAGATTAACTCCTTAATGGGGGCGTAAATCCAGTAAGATTAGTGGGTTTATTTGACAAATCGAAGTCATCCCGAAAGGAGAAAAAAGGTTAATGACGAGGGGGCATTTGACAGTTTTTACAGTTATGGTTCATGGGAAGATGCTACACAAGGCCCTAGCCGCTTTTTAGAGCATCTAGTTAGTAGTTAGAGCCGCCAAAAGTATTTGGCCTCAGCTCGACAGATTCTTTTTGAACTTTCTTTTTTAACTTCGTTCCTGTGTCCAAGGGGCATTATAGCCCGTTTACCTAATCAATAGCTTGGCCAAGACACGACCATGTTGCTTTCTATTGGAGGAAAACAAAAACATGGAAACATTGGATTATATGACCTTCCACAGAAAAGAGAGAGAGAGAGAGGGGGGGAGAGGGAGACCACAGGGAGCGACCTATCACGAGAGCACGGATGATCTGCATTTATTTCGCAAAAAATAAATTATTTAAAAAATATCTTAAGAAAATTAAGATTAATACCACAAAAAACCCTCAAATAGTACATAAGTGACAAATTTACCCCAAACTGATATTTTTACCACAAAAAATTTCAATTGGTACGCCTATGATAAATTTTGCCATCTTTTAATTTTTGTTAATTTCAACATCAAATTGCCGAGTTAGATAATACATGACAATTGACGGGTATACGGATTTGGGATTTTTACTCTCTGTCTATCACAGGCATACCAATTTAGCATTTCTCATGTTATTAACTCAATTTAACGAAAATTAATGGATGATAAATATTTCATAGTGTACTAGTTTAGGATTTTTGGTAGTAGTAATCATTAGTTTGGGATAAATTTATCACAACTGTAATAATTTGGGTATTTTGTGGTAAAAAAATAGTGTGAGGTAATTTGTCACATATGTACCGTTTGGAGTTTTTCTTGATATTAACTCAAAAAAATAAATCCTTTGTTCGCTAAAATATCTAGATAAAAATTAGTGTCCATAATGAAAATATTTATCATCGACCAATATTTTGAACAATGGAAGCGATTGTTTTTTGAAAATATTTTCTCAAATCATTTGTTTTTTCCGGAATGAAAGGAGTCTTGAAAACCCTCACTCCACTTGCATTTTTATTCCTTTCAAGATCAGATTCTACCTTTCCTTCACCGGCCAAAAGTAAAAAGGAATGTCTTTCTTCAGCTGGCATGCCTCTTTAATCAAAGTTGTACTATTTTTACCGGCCTCAAGTAAAGCACGATTCACCCTCGTCTTTTCAGTTTTAAATTTCATTTATTTCGCTAAAAATGAATGATTTTAAAAAGGTTTTCTTAAAAATAATTACTCGTATCTCTTACAATAATTAATCAATGAATTTTTTCCATACCGTCAACGGTCTACGTCAAAACATTCTCGTGAAAATAAATATTTTTTATTAATTCGTTTTTGTAAGAAATCATTCATTTCTCGCGAAATAAACGAAATCCAAAGATTGAAATTTTCAAGGACATGCTCTTCTTGATCATCTTAAGAAAACCTCGAAAAGCAGCGGACTCCACGGCATCCCAGAAAGCGTAGGAGATAAAACTGTCTGAAGGAAAGCGCAAGGAATCACTTTACAAAATGGGCGAATGAACAAACGTAGTGTTCGGTGCAGAGAACTTTCCAACTTTACAATAGAACATAAGCATGGTCGAAAAGCTTCCTTCTTTTTTTCTTTTTTCCTCTTTATGTTTTCTTGTTTTGCTTGTCTGGTTTGTCGCCTTTAATCTTTCATACACTTATAAAATCTTTACTTGAGTTAAAGAGCAAGAAAAAATATCCAAAAATCTTAAACTTATCATACGATAATCAATTCAATCTTAAATTTTTTAACTACACCGATTTAATCATAAATTTTTTGAAAATTGTCAATATTGTCTTTTCAATTAATTTCGAGAACCACCATGTAATACGCCGATCTTCCCACGTAACGTAAGAGAATTTTATTAATGAACTTAAGACTTTTCTTTTTTTTGGGGGTGGGGATAATCGTTCCTTAAATAGCGTATTGCCTGTTCATGTATAGCTTTGATGGACAATTGACGTTGAGTTCGTTGTGGTGTCATGTCATTCCCCGGACATCGATAGAATCCATATTCTTAGACAGCGGGGAAATCGCACATGGAAGGTTGTGCACTTTTTTTTTCAGTGACCACAAGAAAAGTTGATCTCCTTAGGGCGATGTCCGATCGGCACGTGTATGTCGCACTAACAAACATTTTTTTTCCACAAATACAAACAAACATTTCAAAATTAATTTACCGCGTGCCTTCAAAACTCTCAAACTATTTTTTTCACAAAAAAATTACTAGACTTTTAGGGCGCACATGAGAACATTTCTGTTTCTCTATTTCTGTTCCAAACCTATTCCAGAAATAGGTTTGGAACAGAAACTCGTTTGGCAACGCAAATCTGTTTTTCTATTTCTGGAACAAAAATCTGTTCCAGAAATAGATTTTGGTCCAAAACCAGAAACAAAAAATTTTTGTTTCTGGCAGAAATAGAAAAATCTATTTCTGTTCCAGAAATTATTTCTGGAACAGAATGGTTGTCATGCGCGCCCTTAGTATCCCTATCAACAGGCCAATTTCATTTCACATTATGATATCTCGAACTTGTCTTGATGTGATATAAGTCTTTGGATCGTTTGCCGCATTGGTGTAAGTTGGGTGATTAAAAGAAAGTTTGGACTAGTGATGTTACAACGAACATAATTCAAGAATTCTTGTGGTATTTAACTTACAAAAAAAAACACACACACAAGGGAGATGCAAAAGTTTATCCATCAAATCAAGTCAATTAATACATTCGGAATATAATCCTCCGAAGAGGTATTCTAATCTCCATTTAAATTTGATCATTAAAATAAGTAGATGAATTCAAAGGAAAACCATCTGGGGCTTCGAATCGAACTTCTTCTTTTCTCTATTTTGGATCGAATTTCGAATGCCGAAACATGTTCCCAATTTTGCTGCGTCACTCAAAAAACTCAATTTCTGTCGGAATGCTACTCTGATTTTCTAAGCTACAATGTATGCTGCCTCGTCAACCTGTATAGTCTGTGATTGGAACGCCACCGGCCCTTATTCATTTTTGTGGGTGACGGATGGTCCCGTTATTAGGATATTGACACCTGGCAATTCGAGAGTTCCCAAACAAAATGAACTTGAAATTGCATGTGCAAGAGATGAGGCCAGAAAACGACCCCTCCTTCTGTGGAGAGCAGCTTCTCCAGAGTCTAGACTCTCATTCTCTGTGCACAAATTCCAAGTATCGTACTTGCAATCTGGGAGAAGTACAAGACTATGTATGGCTCGCCATGTCGAAGCCAGAACTGTGAACCGCGAACTTGGCCCGCAGCTGTAATGGGAAATCAACCTGCATCACAAAAATCAAGTCAAGGGGTTTCGGCTTTTGCAGTCGAATTGGCCCTCCGATTCTTGAGTCAACACCGGAGATGGCGGAAATGTAGAGGAGAGAGCAAATGAGCTTAAAGTGAAGAGTGGTGTCTTCAGCGAAAAGTGTGCGAAAGCCTATATACTCAAATCCTATGTTGTGATTTAAATGCAACTATCAAAGAGTAGTCCTATTTTAGTGAATAGGTGGAAATCTGACAAGTGATGAAAGTACGTGATGAACGACGTTGATGTCATTTCAAAGATTAATGGGATGTTTACTTTTTGAATATTGTATCGGAGCACTGTTGTGTGTGCCAATGAAATAACAACAGAGTGATGTCTTGTCAAGAATAGTTAGTCGGGTGATTACGTGTATCCGTTGGGTCAAATACTTAGGTTCTCTGTCGTGCCTACGTCGATGTAATGACGACTTATATTTAGCGAAAAGTGTGCGAAAGCCTATATACTTGAATCCTATATTATGATTTAAACGAAGCTATAAAAGGGTAGTTTTGTTTTAGAAAGTAGGTGGAAATCTGACAAGTGTCGAAACAACGTGATGAACGATATTAATGTCATTTCAAAGATTAATGGGATGCTCACCTTTTGAATATTGCATCGGAGCACTGTTGCGCGCCCAATGAGATAATAACAAAGTGATGTCTTGTCAAGACCGATCAGTCGGGTGACTAGGTGTATCCATCGGGTCAAATACTCAGGCTCCCGTCGTGCCCGCGTTGACGCAACGACGACTTATATCTAGGGGCGATTAGCCGGTCAAAATCATTTTTGGTCACGCCAAGCCAAACCGTTAAAGATCTTTGCGTGCCTAATTCTTCCTTTCCTACTCCTGATCAGATAATTGGTATGAACATCTGCTTCTCTGTCCGATCGCTCTCGAGGAAATGGTCGAGGACAGCAACAAAGACGAAAGCGAGCAGAGGGGGAAACGATGGAGCAGCGACAAAGATTGGAAACGAATGGTGAAATGGCCAAAGACAAGATCGGTGCATCGGGTGTCGAGGTGGTGGGGTCAGATGTTAGGACGGGAATGCGGTAGCGAAACGACATGATTTGCGGATCCCCATTTCGATTCCCATGCTGATCCCTTCCTGTCACCTCCCTCTGAATAATTGCAGCACTTGTAGTTTGGTTGGTGGTCGGTCCATGCTCGGAAAAAAGTATGGAAAAAAAAAAGGTGTAAAACATATCACTCTCACAGCATTTGTAATTTAGGGTTTTTCCTTTATTTTTTTTTGCACCGGTGGCAGCCGATATAGACCATGGCGGGCGAGGGCGAGCGCTAGAGGTGACAAAATGAATCAATAATCCATGTTCTAACTCATATTTAAGAATGTGAGTTATAATGATTGCTTTACAAACTTAAGTGAATTATAAATTGATCACTTAACAACTCAACGAGTCATTACGTAAATTTTAAATGGGTCACAAATGGATTAGCTAATTATCTTAAACGAGTCAATTTTTTCATTTTTATTTTTTTAATTATAGAAATTGTCCACAATGTTTTAGTAATATATATATATATATATATATATATATATATATATATATTTTGATAATTCATAAGTTTGGTCAAATTGGATTAAACATTTTTAGTAATATGAGTTGGATATCGATTTTAGTCGAGTATAAGTATCAGATTTATATTATATGAAAATAGGTCAAATTGGGTTAAATGAATCTATATGGATCGGACCATATTTTACCCGATCAAGACTCAATTTAATCTACTCATTGACATTCTAGCGAGCTTTGGCCTTATCCAGGAGGTTAGGGGGAAAGCGAAGGAATGACAAGAGAGCAATCGAAGTATATCTCACTGCCAAGCACCTCCAATTTTCCACTACTCTGCAATGACATAAAGGCGAGAAAGGGTGGAAAATATGACTAAACTTTTGGATTCATTTCCTGATGGAGCTTGATTTACCCAGCGAATTCGAGCGATACTATTCCTTTTTGATAAGCACGATTTCTTTCGTAACGACACATGCGTCACGTCGTCGCACGACGTGGCATGCAACTATTAGCTACAATGTGCCATAAAAAAAAGTTGCTGTTTTTTTTTTCCTCCTCTCCTTGTTGGAGGAGTTTCACTATGTTCGCAAAACGTCGTATTATCATTGTCATCAGAGGTTGCCCGGATCTACTAGTAGTGTTTTGTATCACTAGTCGGCCCATTAGTCAAATTAGTTTAATACTATATGGTATCAGAGTTAGTGTTATTCCTTTTCATGAATGCGCATCTACTCTCCATTAATCAATTTCACGTGCTGTTCGTAATTCGGCTTGCGCGCAAGAGACGTGTTGACGATGAATATTGTGTCCTGCATCGCTTGATAACGAATTTTAAATGCTCTTTATATTCACGTGTCTCCTTTCATCTATTAGGCTAAGCTTTTGATTGGACTTTCTAACATACGCAACGATGGAATTTGTTTTTTTTTTGGGGGGTTGGTTTATCTTTCTTACTTGGAGAGTTTGTTGACTTGCAAAGTCACCCAAAAATTGACTAAAAAAGGACGCAAAGTCCTCCATAAGAGCTAGATTGACGACTTTTCTCCCTCGTGGTCGGACATCGTCGTCTGCTTTTGGTATTTCTGACAGCCAAGGAAATGATAGAAGTTTCATGGAAATCAACACCCGAAAGTTGGTGGTTTCGGTTATATCACGCAAGAGACCTAGACCGAGATGAATGGGGTTGGTTGCGGGTTCTTGATTTTCCTTTTTGACTCTATGGTGAAACGTGAAAGCGTTAGGCGGATTCGGTCGATAAACCATCATGAGAAAAAGCAAACAATTAGCGACGATCAAAGCAATCATCATCTCCTACGCGTTCTCCTTACAGTGAATCTCGACCTCCCTCCGTTCATTCGATCTCTGGCAGGGGAAGGAAGGCGAGCCTCTTTGCGTAGATGCTTCGATCACCGGTCGTGACTGTGCCCTTTTGAGTTGATCCTGGGGCTAGTGACGGGCTAACGGAGCCGTGTTCGTGGGGAAGATATAATATCAGGAGAGGAAAAGGAAAAGGAGAGACTAGAAAGGACTGATGCCGATGAAAAAAGGATATTGATTTGGAATGGAATTGGATTTGGATTTGATTGGCATGACTTTATGAAACCGAAAGCTCATCATGTCGGTGGGAGCAGCGCTTGTAATTATGTTCTACTTCTTGCATCGCCATTGGAGGTTTTCATCCCCACCTTTTATGGCAATTACCATATTCACAGGAACATCAATGAGGCAGAGAACTTAGGTGATTCCAGCTTTTTAGTCCGGTGCAATACGCTCAACAGCTCGAATAAAGGTTGCCGCGTTTAGGACGACGCTTCGGCCAATTCATCGTGATGGTAGGTGACGCGATTCAAGTCTATACTCTCTCTTCTTTCACTACCATCTTTTCATCATAGAGGAATTGCACTGGGCCATCCCAACTTTAGTTCTTTCTATCCCATGTCTTAGCTCTGTACTATTTCCGGGTACTACTGTCCAAGAGCCATTGCTACTCAAGGGGAGGGAGGAGAGCCCCAACAGGGGCCATGACCGTGACCAAGGACCAACCAGCTCCTACATGATTGAGCCGAGTCGACAAGTTTGTCTTCATGGGACGGGAGCCCATCCTGCCGGCCCCGTCCAATAATGTTGCCTTTTTCTGTACATCGATGGGTAGATAGATAGTAACGCATGAATGCGATGCCACCGTCCATTTTTCTTGTTAGGTCGAGAGTTTAGCCAATTGATCATGGAGAATACCAGGGTGATTTTAGAAAAGAACCATAACCGACATCGAGGACGACATAAAAATTAAAAAGAGCGAAACATTGCAGTTAATAATCACATTCCTAACCATATTGGAAAGAACATAATCCTTCTAGTTGAGCGCCCTGCGCCCTGCAGTTCACTGCTTCATCGGGAAGGCTTTCATGCAGTGACTCATTTCTAGTTTTGCTTGTGAATGTTTCCACTGTAAGCTGCCCTCAGTCAACATGTTCAGATCAGATACATCAGATTAGATGCACCGATTTCCTCTTGAGAAAGTGTTCTTAAATGTTCCAACAGCAAGTGAATGACAATCTTCAAGGGCTTAATCTTGAGCGCAGGTGACAAACACTTGATTCCATCATTTATTCTCCTATGGAAAAAGGACACAATTGATGCACTCCTCATAAAGTAACATTTT
This sequence comes from Psidium friedrichsthalianum, assembly GCA_019149425.1. Lineage (NCBI taxonomy): Eukaryota > Viridiplantae > Streptophyta > Magnoliopsida > Myrtales > Myrtaceae > Psidium > Psidium friedrichsthalianum. The sequence goes on along the minus strand of JAGVVM010019012.1, from coordinate 25,930 downwards.
TGCCAAAGGCATGGCATGGGAGATGTTTCCGAGGCATTACAACATCATAAAAGTTCCAGCAATCCCGACATACACTCCCTCCTCACCCGATCCTCAACCCAGTATCGTGCAAAGTTCAAGTGGGTTGGGTTCATGTTCGGTTCAAGTCCCATTAGGCAATCACCTTCAATTGATTTCCGGCAAGGCAATCGAGAATATCGCAATTGAATAATTCCGTCGACAGGAGTTGTAGCAATCACCTTCCCATTGAGGCACGATACCCTTTTGGCCATGGTTTGCATTCCGTGGGCAAAATTTCCCACAGAATTTAGAGAGAACCAGCAAAGCAGGTACAATGCGTTTTGATTTTCCGCATGATTAGTCAATGACAAAGAACCATGTCTGCGTAGTATTTAAACCAAAGAGAAAGTAAACCCTACAAATAATAGCTACGCTGAAAAAAAATTGAACTTATCAAACTTTTGACTTACAGTCTCATCACACTCGTTTTATCTTCTCCTGCTGCTATCCCTGTAGTCCCCTTCACTTTCTTTATCCTTCAAAAAGCCTAAGAATGCAAGGAAGCCAAAAAAGAAGAATCCACCCGACCAGTTGCCACCGCCGCCACCCCGCCACCTCCACCATCACCGTCATCACGGGGTGGCAAAACCTGTACCGCCGTCGTCGAGTTGGGAGACTTTTCCTGAACTGCAATTCAAATATATACTTGTGAGCTACATTTAAAATGAGAGAGGTTCCTCCAAACACGTGTGGACATATCAAACATTCCACATATGGCCCGCATCCAAATTGCCATTGAAGAATTAGACTATGAAGCACGTAAAACAATGATGGCTCACACCAGCATGGTGTCTAGAAATAAGACCATGGTTATTTAACTGGACGGGACAAGATGAACTATTTCCAAAAGAACAGAATGAGAAATATTTCCAAAAGAACAATATGAGAAATGCGGAATGCTTAGCAGCTCCACATCTTAATAAAATGAGATTACGCAATATGACCTGAGGTGGGCTACAATTAGTTAAGTAGCCAAGCAACCCCTCTTCATATCATAGATTCTATGCTGATACTACATGAGTATAGATTGATAGAGCTATTACTGTGAGTAGGCGCTTGGGTAATTGTCGGAGCTTTGTGCGTAATAGTTTGGGTTTGCTCTGCGCCACATCTTGCATTCTGCAGGCAGTTGACAGCAAAATGTCAATGAAGGACTTCAAAAAGATTTCCAATGCCAGTTTTTTTCCCCCCCTTTTTTTTGGGTCCAAAATCCTAGTTTGAATAGTCCATAAACAATGTGTTCTGTTTGTTTGTGCCACCATTCACACAAAAGGGCATGCTATGCATTGATGTGTGTGTGTGTGTGTGTGTGAGTGCGAGAGAGAGAGAGAGAGAGAGAGAGAGAGAGAACTATTTGCATGTGTGCTGACATCTCCAATGTGCACAATAGCTTGATTTTAATAGCCTGGCCAAAATTAGCAACTTGGTTTTCTAAAATTTCTCATGCCAGCCTGAGAAAATTCAGAAAAATCTAGCTCTCAATCTCATGCTTAATGGTGCCGACCAAAAACGACGACCTATATATATATATATATATATTTCATGCTTAATGGACAACCTAGCAGAAAAACAACAGAACGATACGATGGCAGCTGGCATAATTTTGATCATATTGACCATAGACCATATTTCTTATCTTACTTTGCCAGTACTAAGCAAAACAGCATAATATATTGGAATTGGATAAAGGAAATAAAGCATACAAGGCAAATAGAAACTAACTAAAGCTGCAAAACATATGGCTGAAGTGGATCTTCCAATTGGAGGCATGACATATCTCCTTCTATTAATAGGTTGTAGTTGTATCCCCAATCCTGCTGGCCTTGAAGAAATGACCTTAACTTTTCCCCTTAGGGCAGAAAGATGTTTAGATTGCAAACCAAGCTCCTCAGGGGAGTGTTTCATGTTCTTAGTGCGCTCCTGTAACCTAGCATCTGTTCGTATTGCAAGTAGTGTTAAAAGATAAACTAAAATCATAAATAAAGATCAAAACATGCTACTTCTAATTTTCCAACAGCAAAAGAATAATGGCAAAATCAAACATTGGCATGTCAAATGTCTAAGAAGCGTGTCTGGGTGAAAGATGATCTTGTCTGAATGGGGAAAAAAAAAAAACAAATCGAACTTTTTGGGTCGATATGCAGAAAGATAACCTTAAGATGCTTCAGCATCAATAAGAACATGCCTCTTCCCGAAAGTGGACTACTAAAAGAGGTGGAAGTGCAAAATAATATGGGTAGAAGTAGAAGCTCTAAAACATGATCTTGTCGATGCTACTGCGTATTATCTACCTCGATATATGCCCAGGATATAAACCCACCAGTATATGCTATACAATATATACCCTCAATTTTGAAAATGATAAGAGAATATCAAAGAAAAATAGATTGTTATCTTATTCTATCAAAAAGGGTGTAAAATAGACCTTAGTGGACATTTTATAGACCTGCAATTTCATTTTGATAAAGCAGAAGGATAACAGCAAATGCTGGAACCTTAAAAGCAATGCTTTGTCACTAATAACAGGTTTTCACTGAAAGAATATAATCCCTTAGATTGTCTCTAAAAAATAAAAGTTAACGTATCAAACCTCTCATACAAACTGAATCTTAAAATTTTGGGAGAAAAAACTGTCAGCAACACCACAAGCAAACCGCTTGATATTAAAGCTATAATTCATTCTTGAAAAGCTTCATCTCAAAACAGCACCTAGTGCCACCAATATCTCCATATGTCTATCCCATCCCTGTCAGTTAACATATCCTAACAACATGCAGAAGAGGATATTTTGTTTCATAACGTGCTGGGGTTTTATATCCATTCAGGGGGGTTTGGGATATGATGTTCGTACCCATCTTGCTTAAATATATCCTTCCCTTTCATTGATCATAGCAGGCCTTTCAGTTCCCGATATTCAGTTGCCACCCCTCAATCAACCGGTTCTCTAGAAGTCAATAAGAAGTGCAGTTTTCCATTTATGTATGCATTTGCCAAGAAGAGGGCACTTCTCATCCATGTAATGTCAATCAATGAAATACATGGCATATCATTACATCTTTCAAAGTCAGAATCATTTTAATGGACCAGCATAAAATTACACAGAACTGCATGTCATCAATCCAACTTCCACAGTGATTTCTGCAATCGATGTCAATTACCTATTGCTAGTTGAGAAGTGGAGCAGATGGTTTTTGAAACAAACATAGACATCTTCACAGCAATGGATCAATGTAACCTGCGCATATATGCACTGATCTTAGAGCTGAATAAAGCAACAGCTTCGAAGAATCAGAAAAAAGTGGATTTAAGCAGCAACTAAGTGAAAGTGCATGATCTAAAAGGCAGATGCAGCATGAGATTTAATGAACACATGATAAATCTCTACATCATTACTCGTACAACTGTCGAATATCATACCAATACAGAAGAATCACACATGAGAAGACTGATTTCTGAAGTAAATATGGCTCTGGCCTTTTTATCGGAAAAACCACATGCATGCACAAGCAAAAACAAAGGCATTTGAGATTCGAAAGAATTAAGGAGATTAAGTCGCATAGAACCCAAGTCTCAAAACCAGGACAAATGAACAAGCCCAATAACAAGAATAAACAGAAATAACATGTATCCAGAAATCATCATCCACGCTTCACAGCCTGGATTAGTCCTTCCCAGCTATTTGTGCTACACAACCGTTAAAGATAAGTATGCTATTGATAGAGCCTTCTTCCAATGAACAATGGCTACGTAAACACCGGTCGACCCTTTCCGATGGCATATCCTTGGAACAATATATGTATCTTGAGGAAATTTTAGATCGAAAAGTGGGATGGGTAAAAGAATTTCATGTCTTAAAAACAAATTGGGGAATCATTCAATTGCCCAATTCATAAATTGCAGCATGGCTTGTCATTGATTTTAAGCTGAAGCTATTAAACTGATGCATAAATAAGAACCTCCCCAGAAGGAAACAGCATAATATAACAGCATAATATTCCGGTAACCCACATTCACCTGAAGAAACTAAACTACGCTTCAGCAAATTGGTTGTGGAACTTGGGACATTTTTAATGCTAATCTACTGATAACTTTGAAACCACTGATCTCCGGTAACTTTCCTCTCCACCATAACAGGCAAGAATCTTAAGCTTCAGTCAACAACCTGTTGTAGCTAATTGCCTAAATACACAGACAAGTTACCATGAGCATATGCCGTGTACCTTACTCCCCGAAAGCCTAATCCAGTATAACAGAATCACATAGTAATTACGAACATCCAACCGGAGCAACGAATGACAATAATCACAATTCCATCCGATTTTTTCAACATATACCACAAATTTCTGCAATTTTTTTTCGATGAGTAACGCATTTGTACAAGAAAAAAAAAAATCTAATTCTTCAATTCATACGAAATAAAAGCTCAACAATCAAACAGAAACGTGTACAGTTGTCAATTATCATCAAAAGAACTTACTTGTTATCCTGCCCAATTCGTCCTGGACGCGCAGAAAGCGAAGCAAAGGACGAAAAGCCGCAATTTTTATCTATCCACCGCCAAAATCAAAGTGAGCGACGGAAAATCTCTACGTACGCTCGAGATGCCTGTGGCGGCGAAAGAGAGAGCTTCGCCTCTGGGAGGAACTAATGAAGGGGGCGAGGGAGAGAGAGGTGGAGGTGGAAGACGAAAGAGCTTGAATCGGACGTGAATGTCGGGTGGCGGTGCGAGATTGAGCTCTTCCCTCCGACGTCCACACCACCTCCCAGAGAGAACCCGAAGGAGCCGCAATCCAGGGCAGAAGGCGGAGAGAGAAAGAAAGCAGAGGATGTCTCGAAGGTGGAGCTGCTATCGGGTTTGTGGTTCTCTTTGAAAACGGGTTGGGCTTATAGCTCAACAGGAAGCCCAACCCGATTTCCCACTTGCCCCGTTCACCGAGTCACGCCCAGCTCCCGCTGGCCGCGTGACCGGAGTTCAGTCCACTTCCTTCAGCTCAAGCACCGCCGTCGGTAGCAACCAAGCCGGAGGGCGTGACGATAAGCAGCTCACAAGTCCACGACGAAGACAATGAAGGCGAGGTCTTCCTCGACGAGTCCGACATCATCCATGAAGTCACCGTTGACGGCGAAGGTTCGACCTCATCTCTCTCGTTTCTTCTGATGACCTCCTCGCTAGCACAATACAAGCTATTCACGCACAGCTCAGTTAGCATCTCTTCTTGTATAGGAGTGTCGAGGATGTTCGGTTTTTTCGTTTAGTTGATACCATACTACCAATTCAGCGACCTTTGTAAAAGTAGTGAGTTGGAAGTTTTAATATTCTCGTTGATGTTGTTAGCACTTATCGTATTTTTGATAGCTTGTTGTCTCTCTTTTACATTCCAGAGGAAGCTGACGGTTCTTTGCACACATTCACAGGACATAATGGTAACTTTTTCCGTTCTTGCTTGTTTACAAACAGCAATCTTCCAAACTTAAGACCTTAGCTTTGAACATTCAGCTTTTGTCTATCCTGTTTCTGTCTGTAGATGGGTCGTGAAATTTCTGCCCCCATGTTTGATGTCTTTCCTCGTTGAGAATGTGCACTCTACCCTGCTGGACACAATCATCATGCGAATCTAAGTTCCGGTGGAATACAGCATTAGTATTCTAAGTTTGTCGTCAAACTCAAATAAGTGATGTCATGTCTTTGCTGACTTGCCTATTCACAGGTGAACAATATACAGTTGCTTGCAGTCCCATGGATGCAACCCTGGTGGGGGTGATGAAAAAGCGTTTCTTTGGAGGATAGGTCATGGGGATTGGACATTAGAGCTCCAAGGCATGTAAATGAAGCCACATCCTATTGCGTTACGTTAGAGCAGGCACTAATTTGTCTATGTGATCCTAATTCTGTATAAGGCTTTATGGCTCTAATCCTTTAGAGTTGCTGTAGGTCATAAGGGATTCTGTCTCAAGCTTAGCATTGAGTACGGGTGGGCATTTTCTTGCATCTGGAAGCCTCGATGGACTTATTTTTGTCTGTACGGATGTCTCATCTGGAAATCATAAAGGAACTCTTGAAGGACCTAGAGGGGGCATAGAGGTGAAAATGTAAACTAATTATATCATGCCTTGATATTTCATTTTTGCAAAGAAGTTTCGAATTAGCTGTGTGATTACTAGGTGCGTCAGGTGGCATTCAAAGGTACACTTAATAGTGGCAGGGTCTGAGGATTTGACAGCGTGGATGTGGAATGCTGACGGAGTTTATACTTGAATATGTTCTTTTGACATGGTAGCAATGTAACTTGCGGAAATTTCACTCCTGATGGTACTTATTTAGTCTCTACTTTGATATCTTCTACTGTGAAACATGTTTTTGGTCATTATCGACACTATGGCATTTCCTTATTATCGGCCTCCTCCTGTTTACCTAGGTAAAACAGTTTGTACTGGCTCTGATGATGCGACTATGGGATTCCATTTGATGTCTTCTACTGGGCAACATGTTTTTGGTCATTATCGACATTACGGCATTTCCCTATGATCGGCCTCCTCCTGTTTAACTAGGTAAAACGATTTGTACTGGCTCTGATGATGTGACAATGAGAATTTGGAATCCCAAGAGTGGGGAAAACATTCATGCCTTAAAAGGTACTCTTCCACCCCTGATTAGTTTGAAGTCTTGGTTTTCATACTATTATTCCTTGGTGAGACAGTTCTTGCAAACTTGGAAGTAACTTCCTGGGAAAGTAGTTTTTAATGTGTTATGGCAGAGTTTCAGGAGATGATAAACGACTTCTCTTTGAGCATGTTTTCCATTTGAAGTTTTTAATCTTTAGCATTTGATTTGGTCAGCTACCGAAAAGATGTATGTTTCGTAGATAAGTGGATGAAATACAGGATCTTGAACATAATGAGAAAGGCCTTGCTTTCTTCTAAATTATGTGCACCACATGTGTCGGTCTCTTTGCGTACAAACTTAACACAATAAGATACTATCATGAGCCTTAGTTTTACCTCTTTCACTAGTATTGCTTTGAGTAGCAAAATCCTTGGAACTCTTTCACAAGACAACTAGTTTTTCTGCTTCCATAGCTGTTCCTAGAAGCTTTGTGACTGTGGCCTATCATTAGATCTTTGTGACAGAAGCCAATTCGAGATGATCGCATCTAACCCATTCATTTCTTTTTGTTTATTTATCTGGAATGTAGCAGACAGCGCCTAGTGGGAAAAGGCTTAGTTTGTTGCTGTCATTTGTTTATTTAGCTGGGATGTCTTTTCACTGATCTAAACATGCTCGAAAGTACTAGTCAAAACTTGAATTAGTTTTTATTCCACTTATATGAAAGACGATACTAGGAAAAGCTCAATCAATTCGGTTTCTTTTCCTCCCCATTTTTGTAGGATTATTACATTCCTCTGTAGATAATGTCCACATTTGTGTCTGTATCGGTAAAAAAAAGCGCTAGAAAAACAAATGACTAAAGATGTGGTATCTGAGGCCAGAGTTTGTGTATGCAGCCTTAGTTGTTCCTTCCAAAATACTAGAAATCTCATGTGTTCTACTTGGGTTATCCATATCATGCTGAAGGATTGACATGCATGACGATATGCTCTGATTCAAGTCTTGCTCTTACTGGTGCAAGAGATGGTTCTGTTCGCCTTGTCAAATTATTGAGTGCAAGGGTTGGATCTTGTTTCCTGTTCTCTTCTTCTTCTTCTTCTTCTTCTTCTTGTTTTGTTTCGTCTTTTTGTTTTTTTAACCTTTTCCCTCTCCATTCATGACATACTGTCTTGAAGAATCCATTTGTATCAATGGAAATGCATGAGAGCATTAACTGGGAACCACTTCTGGTAGGATTGATTTAATCAGGATGTGGTGCAGTGGAAGTGTGGCTAAACTGATTAATTCAAATTTGATAGTGCTGTTTCAGATGACTTAGTTCAGTCTTGTGAAGAACTTTTGGGTATTATCAGTCATATCAGACCATTTTTTCCGGTCTTGTGATGAAAACAACCTGTTGCTCAGTTAGTTATATCCAGGAATTATGTCTTTGCCCGTGTGAACAGTATAAGTTGGTTATATCGCTATGCTGTTGGCTGAATGAACTAGCACAGTTATGATTCCGACAGGTCATAAGTTTTCTGGATGCCCACTCAGATTCTGTTGAATGTGTGGGACTGGCACCCAGGTATAACCTGTTCCAACATCCTTTTTTGAAGTACCATGTAAGCGTGTTCTCTTGATGTGTGTGTGGGCTTATTCAAGGTCAAATCAAATCTGGTTCTTGGTCTACTTGTCAATGGGAATAATGTCCCGGGAATTTGTTGAGGCTGTTCCAATTACACATTGCTCAAATGGTTTGAAAGATAGTTTAGGAGGATATCTGCAGACATAATCCGCAAGTCAATCTTCATAATATCAAGAGCTCAATGGTGCCTTTTTGAGTTATACTTGAATGGCCTGATGCACGTGTAGTTGGTGATTAACTAGAATAAATACTTTAATCTAAAAGAGTAACAGTGGGGAAGCAAATAACTGCATGAGGAGAGCAGAGAATAGGGGTATGAGAGCTAGTTCAAAACCAAAACAAGCAGTGGTTAGTTACCAAGAGCATTGACTTATTGTTGTGGCGTTCGACATAATGTAAGAAGGCAAGTGAAGCATGAGTTGCTGCCTGGTTTGCACATTCCGCATGGACAAAGCTGTAATATCAGGCGCCTGATGAGGTATATTAAGCATCACTAAATGCTCAACTATGTTAACAAGGGATTGAGTGCTGATTCTAATTCAAGTCAATTCAAATGAAAAATTGTTGATCCATTAGGATCAGCAATTTCATATACTCATTTCGATTTCCTGTGGTAACTCTCCATGGGCTGCAACTAGAGGCTTGGGTCAGAAGCTTATTGTATGGGATCTCCAGCATTCTTCTCCCCAGGCCACCCGTGATGATGAGGCGATTGCTTATGCTTCGCTTTACCTCAACTCATAGATCAAATTAGTTGATCCAGATTTGATTGACATTGTGGTCCTTGGCCCTTGAAACTTGTGTTGTTTCGTTTGGTGGTGGACTCAAGGACTCTATTTTCGTTACCTGTAGTTTTTAGGCCAGAGTGACTTGCTTGACATGGGTCCGTATGTCAAGATTCCTGGCTGCAGGTTCTCTTAATGGCAAAGTAAGGGCCTTGATTGTGTAAGACCGCACTCTGATGTGATTTAGTCCGTTTTGGTGTCTGCTAATGAGAATTCTAGCTTCTGGAAATTTCATTTTTGCAATGTGCTTCCTCACCTTTTGAAATTGGCTGCAGTGTGCCCTCTAGCATTGACTCCGGCCAAATTCTTCTCAACAAATTTGATCGCATGACATGACTGCTCATGACTAATTATGGACTCATCGTATGTCATCTGCACATGTGAGAAATGTGAGAAAAATACAGGGACTACTCTAGAAAGATATTTCAAAACTGTATATCGATTTGCCTTTAGTGTTGACTCCTTTAAGATTCTCGCTGGAACATTTAGTAGCATGCTCTCACTGGCAGTACATTCTTCTACTTTTTTATACGTATATACTTATGTGATGAATTTGCCACCTATAATCAGTCACATTGCCACCCATTTCCAAAATTCAGGGGCAAATTGCGAAAATTGAAAGTAGAGGGAAATTTGTAAAAATCAGAAAAACATATCAATTTGCTGCATCAAGACAGAGCCATTTGAGTTTTGAACTGAGTTCTTCCTAAACAGAGTAATGGTGCACCTTTTTCCCCCATATTATCTGAGTATTTTGTGTGTGTGTGTGTGTGTCAAAACACAGCAAGGAATAAGACGGTCGAACGCATTTAATTCCAGCGCAGGGGGAATTCAATCCACAAATTTACTGCATCAAGAACAGAGCCATCTTCTGAGATCTGGTGTTCTCATCCAATTCCTGACTGGGTCAAAACATATCAATGGCCCTGGAAGACTAGTGACCACAGGGCCGAAAGCGGTTCCCGTTCACAGACCCCGCCATCAGAGCACCAGGAACACAGCTTTAAAATGGCTGGAAAAGCAAAGTTGGGGGTGCCTTGGTACTCGACCTTGTTTGGAATCCATTGCCCTTTAAGAAGACCGCCATTACACACCGGATCGAAAAGCGTGCTTCATATCTGTGCTTTTGTGGAAAATACTTGAATTGCAGCAGATTCACTGTGGGGAGATATTGGGACGCATGGGCCACGACCGAAGCCATTGTTATTACTTCCTGTCAGTCTGCTCTGTTCTTGATCCTCCAACTCTGCCTTGCCATCTCTGGAACGTCAAATCTGCCTATTTATTTCGTGGCGAAGATGATAAAGGCTGGGCGCCGTGACCGTAGTGGTGGCGACTTTGCGACTGCGGCTTTTCAAAATTTAATTAGTAGCAGCGGTTCCTGACTTTTGTTATAGATTGGGGAAATTTGGAACTTGATATTTGCGACTTTTGCTGGAAATATAGACATCAATTTAGGCCCCATTTGTTTCTCGAAGCCTTAGCCTAGGACCAGATCAGGGTCAAGGGGACGCCGGTCTCTTGGCAGAAGTTCGTCTGGAACCGAGACATTATACCCCGCCACGCCTTCTTGCTTTGGATTATCTCCCTAAACAGGCTTCCAACCCAGATACTGTTGCTCAGCTATAACAGGATCGAGGAAGGGCTCTGTGCATTCTGCCATTTAAGACCGGATTCCATTGAGCATCTGTATTTTCGGTGTCCAACTTCTAATGACCTGATTCACTTCTGGGCTTCTAAGAACAACCTAGTGTGGACTAATAGGGGATGGCATGAGAACATTCGATGGGCGGCTAAGATCATTGGAGATGATTCATTCCACCAAAAAATTGCTCGCTATTCATTCGCGGCCCTGTGCCACCTCATTTGGAAGCAGCGGAATGATATGCTATTTTTGTCCCTGCTCTGAAGAAACATCTCATTAAATCAGTGCAGGATAAGGCGATATCTCTTAAGCCCGTGAGCGATACTCCGCGTAACAGAAGAGTGCTGCATGCCTAGAATCTGTCGCCTGCTATTTTCGAATGACCTGTGTCGTGTGTATTGGCCTCGTGCTGCTGGATATCTCTTTTCGGTAGGTCTGGTCACTGGCTTACTAGTGTCCTTGGTGGTTATTCCTCCTAGGGTACCGTTGGGGTATTAGTGGATTGCTGCTGGTTGCTGTCCTGCTATGACTTTTGCTGTGTTCTGTATGCGCTGCTGCCTACTAGAGCTGTGCACCGGCAGAGCTGCTCGATCCTTTTGCCCCTCCCTTTATGGATGCGGTTGCTACTAGCTATGAGTTGCTGGCTCCACTGGTTTACTGCCCTAGTCTGCAGCTCCAGTGCTTATGTTTGCTGTTTGCTACTGGTTCGTGGATGCTGTACAATCTCGGGATTACCATATTGGATGACCCATGTGCTGGTGCTGCTCTGCTGGTGCTTTTGGGCCTTATGGATCACCTCGTTGCTGGTTGATTCTGCTGCAGTCTTCTCTGACTATCAGGAGGGTCTGCTGCTGCGCTGCGAAAACGTCCCGAAGAGGTCCACTTCTCACCATGCTGCTGGATCCTTTACGTGCTACACCTGCTCCTTGTTGCTACTCTCTTTATGGGAGGTTATCTTTACCTTCTGAGCTGCTGGTTCCACTGGTTTGCTGCCCACATGAAGTCTGCAACTCCAGTGCTTGTTTGCTGCTGATTTGTAGACTCGGTAGGCACGTTGTAGCTGATGTTTACTGTTGGTTTTGTTGTGTTACCGGGGTTTTCGCTGTTGGCCTTGGTGTTTTGGCCCCTTCGTGTTTGGGGTGTCGTTGGGTTCGGTAGTACCCTTGCTTGGGCTTGTGGTCTGTCCGTTTGTTTTTTTTTTGTTTCGCCTTACACCCTTGCACCCTCGGGGACATTTTCTGTGTAACCCTGGGTTCGAGGTTTGTGTTTGGCTCTTTTGTACTTGCGCTGTGATTAGCTAATATATTCTTACCTTACCTAAAAAAACATGAAAAGGGAATTAAAATAAAAATATTGACTATTTTTGTGGCCTCAAATGTTATTTTTCCCGAATTTTAAGTATTTTTTATTTTTCAAAAAAATAAAAATAAAAATAAAAAATACGAAAAATATGAAAAATCACTTTTTATTCAAAATTGGTTCTTTAGACTTGGCCAAGGCTTCCAAAGTTGATTTTTCAATTTTCTCATTTTTTTTTGATTTTCTATGAATTTTCAAAAATAAAAAGCTGAAAAATACAAAAAATATGAAAAATCATTTTTGTTCAAAGATGGTTTTCTAGGCTTGGCTAAGGTCTTCAAAGTTGATTTTTTAATTTTGTGAATTTTTATGAAATTTTTATTAATTTTTTAAAGAGAAAATGTGATTAAAAATTTGGTGTCAACAGTAATTCCATTTCGTTTCAATTTATCATCAATTGCTCCAGTCTTAAATTGGACCCATTCTATTCTCAGGAATTTGCAAACTGACTCGAGAACACAATCATACCCGAATGTGAAGTCCTCTTGTTGAATGAAATTGGGGGCAAATCAATTCGTGAACATTACCACTAGATGGTCGGCTTCAAATAAGGAAAATGCGAATTAAAGACCCGAGAAACCTCAGAGATGGGTAGTTTTGTATTGTTCCAATTTACCCATGATCGTCTCGAATTCTGAATTACTCTATTCCGTTTTAATAGGGATTGTAAATTACCTTGGAAGGCATCATGATGAGGAATTGCCCAATACGACAAGACTATGCCATCTGAAGATTAACCCTTAAAAGGGAGCCTCTATGAACGCCTATGGTCTCGTCGACCAGATGGCATGGGGGATGACAGTGGTTCGAGACATTTCAAGTTCGATTCCCAAAGTTGGGGAATGTTGTAAATATTGTAAATAAATAAAATAATTTTTTGCACATTTCTTTTTGCAGAAAGAAACAGGAATACTGGATGAACGGTGCTGAAATCAACACTTTACCACAACTTTGGTGAAGTGGCTAACGAGAGTCGAGGAAAATTCAACCTAGTAAAACCTGAACATGTTTATACTAATAGTTAACATGTTGAAAGAAGCAATCCCAAGGGATAAAATTATAATCATCTGATGAGATCCATTCTGATGAGAATGGGGCAAATTGATGGCAAACCCTGAATTGAAAAGGAAAGTATGTCTTCTTTAATTTATTTGGTTTCAAGGGTAACCTTTCTGCCTTCCTTCTTGTAGGGGCATTCGACCGACGATCATGATGGTTGTTAACATTGAAAAATACCCAGATGTTTCTCTTTACCCATGCATTTCGTTACGCAGGGGCAAAATCAGAGACGAGCCACTCCTCGACTTAAGGAGTAGACTCTCAATTTATTCGGTTCGCCCACATTTCCAGGGGCAATTCAAATTCTTACATTCTTGAAAATTTTCTTCCATGCTTGCATTCAATAAACACGTGTGATGCTAAAAATTGCCGCATCTGCATTGTGTTTGCACGTTCCATGATTTACGCACGACTATTTTGCATGTTTAATTTAACAATTCTGACTTGGAGCATGAACCACACATGATGCATCGAATGTGTAGAATGGGGTATGACGGGATGATGAAAGGCAAGCCATTTCCACACATATCCTACATCCACAGTGAGTCGTACGCTAAACTGGTTTCGTATTCCCCAAGTCAATGGGTTTTCTCATAAAAGGTACGATAACCGAAGGGAAGGAGGCAATCATTTCTCTATCCCAAACACTACAGGTGATCATAGATAACCCATTTGAGTGGCGATTTTATTTCGTAACCCCTGTCAAGAACCACCCCACATCGAGGCCAAGTGGAGGTAGTCCTAGCAATAGCATGAGGTAAATGGTTAGAAATTTTTTTGCTCGGACTAACATCAATTTTCAAGTGTTTCTTTGCTTTCAACTTCGTACAGTAATTCAAGTGCCTTAGGACGACGAAAAGCATTCATTTCTCTATTCGATACGCTTTTATTCTTTGCATTGCCCAATTGAGCCTGCATATTCGTTCTTAAAACCCCGTTGGTGATCATTGCTTATTCCAAGATGAAGAAGGCACCGCCTCAAAACAGAAGAATTCAGAGGAAGTGGGTCTATGTAGAGTTCCCAAGTCAACTCTTCAATGTGGTCTTTGATATACATGTGTATAATGGGGCAATCTTTGGAAATTCCTTTTTTTAAAAAAAGAGAAAAAAGAAAAAAGAAAAAAAAAAAAGAAAAGAAAAGAAAAGAAAAGCCAGTCCTTGGGCATGAAAAAGCAAAGCGCCAGTTAAGAGCAAGGTCAATGCCCATTCAAATCAATGTTCATTTTTGAATGTCTTTGAACTTTATATGTACATTTTGTAAACTCAGTGAAAACATATTGTCTCCTTTTGTAAGTCCCTAATGGGATCTGGCTACAAAAGAAAACTCTTCGAAAGAGTCAAAATTGCAAAACATACTCAGTCAAAGTTTACGCCGTGCAGGAGCGACGGCTGTATCAGCTGAAGTTGACACTATTCTCATACAACAATGGTGTTCTTTGAAGACTATTCTAGAAGGTCGAGACTGGTGATAAAGACGCAATGGTCACCAGTGTCAAACCCACCTCATATATTTTCTAGGCCAAAATAAGCCTTTTACTTCCTTGGTCCCCAATCCCAACCTATGTTACAACGCGTGAAAGTCTTTTCTGCTTAAGGCGCTTGAGTTAACGCAGAGTTGAATGATTTTAAGTATCGCTTGAAAAGGTACGAGCAAGACTATTTTTCTCTCATTTTTTGTAGGGTTCTTGACTTGTAAACCCAAAGCAGATGATGAAGACTTTTCTATCAATGGCCTTAGCTCAAAGGAGTCCCTTTTATTAAGCCTTTGACCCAGCCTACATTATGGTCCTAATCAAGACCTCTAGATTGGCTTGATCATACCAATTATGAGATTACTCAGACCCTTGCTGAATGTGATGATTGAAAGATTGAGTGATTTCTTTTTTAATCCCGCAATCAGGATAAACAGCCTTTCTCGAGAGTGAGAGAAAGCCCTTTTCGGACTGAAATCCCCCATTCAGATTACATTCGAGGTGTTCATACTACGATAACCTCCTTGAACAGAATTGGTAATGCGAACTTGACAGAATAGTTATACATGATCCACGTTTTGATTGGTTGAATAATGAGACTGCTTCTAATTATTGCAAACTTAGCTGAATAGTT
The DNA here is from genome assembly GCA_019149425.1 of Psidium friedrichsthalianum. NCBI lineage: Eukaryota > Viridiplantae > Streptophyta > Magnoliopsida > Myrtales > Myrtaceae > Psidium > Psidium friedrichsthalianum. Next base: position 10,682 of record JAGVVM010019012.1, on the reverse strand, counting down.
TTGCATGAACCGTTGAACTCATTGATGAAAATGCTTGCATATGTTACCTCTGACATTGCATGACAGATAACATGTTTCTGATATTCGAATTACCTTCCAAGATCTCGAAATTCATTCCGCGATTATTGAATGAACAAGCTTAATCGCCGAGAAACCACCAGGCATTTCTTCAACTTGAACCTTTCAAGAGAATGAATTTTGACGATTATCAGGGTGCTCGAATCCATTGCAGTACAGACAAGTATCCACCTTCTTTGATGAAGTATGATTCGTCTCGAAATAGAAATGTTCGATAAATTTTGATCTCTGCTTCTTTGGCTTATTTCTAAAGCGACAGGAGAACATAATCGGGTCTGAGCTTCTGCAGGATTCCTGATCTTCCCAGATCTCGGAATAACACCCTTCATGGCAAGTTAAATCGGGTTTGAATTTCTGCAGGATGCCTGGTCTCCCTAGATCCTAGAATGGCACCTTTCATGGTAAGTTAAAATGGGTTTGAGCTTCTGCAAGATTTCTGGCCTCCCCAGATCCCAGAATGGCACCCAAAAATCATTTTTTTTTTCAGTCAATGCCTCTTCTGTCTACCCGAGAAAGGTGACATTTAGGTAATCATTGGTGACTTCTAACACAGAATGATCCATTCCCAAGTCCTGAGTTGCAGGCACCACATAGACGAGCCCCTTTTTAAAAGACGTGCTGTCTCTGGAGCCCTTCTATTAGAAACCTCAATACAGAACGGTTCATTTTCAAGTCTTGAGTTGCAGGCACCACATGAAAGAGCCCTTTTTCTAGGGTATGTTGTCTCTGGAGCCCTTCCATTGAAAACCCCAATACGGAACGGTCCATTTTCAAGTCCTGAGTTGCAGGCACCACATAGACGAGCCCTGTTTGTAAGACATGCCGTCTCTGGAGCCCTTCCATTGGAAACCCCAATACGGAACGGTCCATTTTCAAGTCCTGAGTTGCAGGCACCACATGAACGACCCTTTTTAGTAGGGTATGCTGTCTTTGGAGCCCTTCCATTGAAAACCCCAATACGGAACGGTCCGTTTTCAAAAGTCCTTCCTATATGCACAAAGTTCTTCTTACAGGCACTCTTTCAGCAGATCCCACATGGGGTGAACCATTTTCAAAGTCCTTCCTATAGGCACAAAGTTCTTCTTACAGGCATTTTTTGCGGTGAACCCGACATCGGGTAAACCGCTCAGTAAAATCCTTTCATCAGGATTCTATCATGGTACGACCCACTATACGGATCGAAATGCACGCGAATCCTTTAAGTAGGATAGATCGTCATTTGGATCATTTAACTAGGAATTCCATCATGGTACGACCCACCATATGGGTTAAAATACAGGCGAATCCTCTAAATAGGATAGATCACCACTAGAGTATTTCCTTAGGGACTCTGCTGTAGGTTGACCTACCATACGGGTCAAAGCCCATTCTCCCTGGAGTATCCTTAGAATGAATCTTTGGGTGCCTGTTCAAAGAGCATTCATGACAGGCAACAGCTATATGACGGGTAGGTAAGTGCCAGGTAAGCTCTTCTCTCTATCTCTCCCTCACTTCATAAGAGTCCCCTCAAGTTAGGTTTGGATCAGAACTTACACAGAGAGATATTGGAGATCAAATGTCACAACTCTTTTTACGATCTTGGGTTGAGTCGATTAGAATTCAGGTGTCATCTCGTCTTTGAAATGAACCTCTACCGAGCTTCCTTTCAAAGAGGGGCAGCTGTTGATACCTGATTTTTAATCACTTTTTCTTTTAAAAATTAATAAAAAATCTAAAAAAATTTATAAAATTACAAAATTAACTTTGGAAACCTTGGCCAAGTCTAGGGACCATCTTTGAACAAAAAATTGATTTTTCATATTTTCAGTATTTTTCAGCATTTTTTATTTTCAAAAATTCATAAAAAATCAAGAAAAATGAGAAAATTGAAAAATCAACTTGGAAGCCTTGTCCAAGTCTAAGGAACCAATTTGGAACAAAAAGTGATTTTACATATTTTTTTTTGTATTTTTAAATATTTTTCGAAAAGTACAAAAATACTTGAAAATTCAGACCAAATAACATTTGAGGCCACAAAAATACACAAAAATAGTCAATATTTTTATTTTAAACCCCTCTTCATGTTGGCCATCACAAATTCGAAAAATACAATTCGGGATTATGTGTTCCTTCATGAGCATAATCTCGAATCGGCCAGAAAAAAATCCAATTAGAGTCATTTTATTTTTATTTTTCACTTTTAGGAGTTGTGACATTATCCTCTAATAGTTTGAATTTTCATCTTGGCCAATGTACCAAAATGACTCAATTTTGTAAAAAGGCCTTAGTTGAATTTTGCATTAAAATCTCAAGAACTAGAGTGCAAATACCTAACACTTGAGGGATTATTTTGTAAATAACTAAAAGAAGAGTTAGTGAAGAAATTAGAATAGAGAAGGGAAGATGGAGAAATAAGATTAGAATAGAGAAGGGAAGATAGAGAAGAATAGATGGAGAAAATAAGATGAGAATTGAGAAGGGAAGATGGAGATGAAGAAGAGTTAGTGGAGAAATTAGAATGTGAGATAGAGATGGAGAAGAGAAGATGAGGATGAAAAAGAGTTAGTGGAGAAATTAGAATGGGAGATAGAGTTAGTGGAGAAATTAGAATGGAGATAAATAAGTGGGCTATAAAAGGAGGAAGAAGAGAGCTTGGAGGGAGGATTTTTTTGGAAAGAAAATTTGAAATGCTTGAGAGGGTTTTGGGAGATTGAAGAAAAATTAGAGAGGAAGAAAAACAAACAAAAGAGAGAGAGAAATTATTTTCCAAAAGAGAGCCTTGAAGATGGTGGGAGTTTAAATTTAGGTGTTACCATCACAAATTTCTCTACCGATCAACACAAGTCATGAGTTCATCCCCGTTCCGTTCGAGCCGCAATCTTGATCTATAAGGTGACACGAGATTCGAATCGATCAATCAAATCAGTTAAATCATAACGATCATAACCATTAAAATCTTCGAGAATGTCGCTACCTCAATGGATTGATTTAAATTCGATTATGCCGTGTCATATTCACATGTCGTATTCGTATTGCAATTTTCTGCATTTTTTGCTTAAAAGATTCGAATCCAAATTGCGGTAGATTCTGCCCCATACTTGGTGGTGTAAATATCTCTTATATTCCATCCTTATATTTTAATTTCTGCACCATCAAACTCCAGAATGGGAAGGCCAACCCACCCGTTAGGTTCTTTATTACTGCCTTTATTTTCTGCAATTTAATTTCTATACCATCAAACTCCAGAATGGGTAGGCCGATCCAAGGCCGAACCACCCGTTGGAGGTTCTTTATCTACTGCCTTTACTTTCTGTAATTTAATTTCTGCACCATCAAACTCCAGAATGGGAAGGCCGACCTGACCCGTTGGAGGTTCTTTATTTACTACATTTACTTTTTGCAATTTAATTTCTGCACCATCAAACCCCAGAATGGGAAGGCCGACCACCCGTTGGAGGTTCTTTATTTACTGCCTTTACTTTCTGCAATTTAATTTCTGCACCATTAAACCTCAGAATGGAAAGCATTCAAAATACAAAAAATGTCATTCATGTGCATTTCATTTAGTATAGCTCATGCATACTTTGCCATGCTGCATACGTATTCATATTGTCATTAATTCATGCATATTCATGTAAAACAAAAAAAAATTTCAAAGAAAAATCTCAACACTATGAAACGGGCCATTTCGACTGGCCAATTCTATTTTTGATGATTTATTCGTATGTCGCATCCTCTTGTCTACATTCGTATGCCGTACTTGCGTATCCACGTTCGCATGTAACGTATGTTCACATTTGCATGTCATATTGTATATCTATGCTCGCATGTTCATGATTGCATGTCCACGTTCACATGTATACATTCGCGTGTCTATATTTGCCTATTCACATTTTTGCTTATCCATGCACCATTACCATCCATGCATTCCATCTAAAAAGTGAAAATACAAAAGGGGAACACCTCACTAGAGCCTTAGGAGTAAACCAAGCTGAGTTGCCAAAATTAGGATATCCATAGAATTAAGGTACCGAAAGGGCATTAGTTTAATTAACTAGTGTAACCAAGTCCCCGAACTCATAATCTTCAGTTTGTTGAAGTAATTTAGTTCTCCTGCTAATTTACTTAGGTTTCTAATCGACCTACCAAAAAATGATTATGGCGACTGCAAATTCTAAAATCATGTGATAAAAAAAAATCAAAGTTGCGATTCGGTAGAGCTTGGGAGAGTCCGTATTATTAGTTAATCTAATTAACCTGATAATCCTTAACCCGAAAATTTTTCACTGTTCGAAATTTTTAGGTCGCGACATGCGCCACTTTGGATCTTTTAAGGCCTTGAAAACAAAGTCAGTTTAAGAGAGGGAGGTAAAGGATGTTCGGTGACTGACTGTATCTGTTTGGTTTGTAAATGCTATTCTGGGAGCAATTGATCATCGGATGTGAATGTGTGGGCATTAATGTAATTGTGGTGGAGGGGCCAAATGAAGTGTTCAAGTTTGTCGGAGGCATAGATGGAGCTTCGATGGATGATGATGGATCTGCATTGGGGGATGTTAAATTGGGGTTCTCCACCAAAGTTGTGAGGCCGTTCAAATGTTGATCTAGAACTTCTCTAACCATTGAGCTTGATAGACTTGTTTGATCATGCTGTCTGATCTTGGAAGAGGTGGTTGAATTCTTCATTAAAAAATGAGAGAGTGTGCAAGTACTTTGAGGTTGTAGAGATAGGAATTTAGAACCAGTACAATGGAGTGGTTTAGCGTATTTGGAGTATGGAAAAATATATTCATCAAATACCACATGACGTGAGACAAACACTTTGTTTTGTTGAGGTTCATAACACTTGTAAGCACTTTTATTGAGAGAACCAAGAAAAATGCAAGGTTTCGATTGATTTAAATTTGTGCTTGCTATGTGGTGTAAGCCAAGGATAACACAAACAACCAAAAACTCGAAGTTTTGAATAATTTGGACAAGAGTAGAAGAGAGTCTCAAAAGGAGATTTGAGACTTAAGATTGATGTAGGCAGACGATTTATGAGAAATGTAGTGGCTTGAAAAGTGTAGGACCAAAACGAGGATGGAAGAGACACTTGATGAAGCAATATAAGACTCATTTTGACAACATGCCTATGATGACTCATCAGTCCCATTATGTTGGGTGTGTGTGGTGGTGTTTGTAAATGTGTAATTCCATGAGACAAGAAAAATTCTTTCAGTTTTTGATATTCTCCACCACCATTAGAGTGAAATGATATTATGGGAGTTTGAAAGTAAGTTTCCATCAATTTCTTGAATTTTTGAAATAGAGGGAAAAGATTGCATTTTTTGATTGATTGGGCAGAGCAAGATATATTTGGTATAGTGATCGGAAAAAATAACATAATACAAAGTCATTTATTGATTTCATTGAAGCAGGTACCCAAATATAAAATATATTATACATGAGTTCAAGAGGTCGTTGGCTAGATAATGTAGAAGCACCAAATGAAAGTCTAGGACTCATTACATTGACACGACTCGCACAAAAATCTAGAACATGACTTGGAAAGAGAAGGAATTGGCTTCGCTTTTAAAAGAAACTCTAAGATCTAGTGAGAGGCCTGACCACTCTGGCTTCTCAAGCTAAAAGGTACTTAGAGATAGGGCTGGTGTAAGAGAGAAGAGAATGCATTTCTGGAATCACTGGAGGATGCACAGAGATCGATCATGGTGTATAAATCATATGATGGGTAGTGTATAAGTCAAATGGAGTGAAGATGGAAGTTCATAAACATCATTGTTATTCAGGCCTTGTGTGAGAGTTGGCCCTGTGCATAGATCCTTCGCAAAAAAAAATCGAGAAAATTTTCCACATCTGTTTGGTTAGTCTTACAAAACCTGAAATAGATATTAGGTTTTTACTAAGATCAAGAACACATGAAACATTCGATAATGAATATGAAATAGTGGGGAAGGAAAGTTTAGTTGAACCTTTATGTGTGTGATTTGCAAATGAGCCATCACCAATAGCGATTTTATTTGTGCCTTCGTAATTAGAATGTAGAGAGAGATTTTCTAGACTTGAAGTGACCTGATGAGATGATCCAGAGTCCATAAGCCATCCTTGCTTTGCTTGGCAAGATAATATTGTTTTGAAGTGAATGAATCTCACAATACATACATAGCGGAATTACACGAAAATAACGAGCCCAAGATCTTACTTGAATCACTGATTTGAGAAGTACATCACAGAACGAATGCATCTCAATTTTTCACAGATTAAATGTTGCCGATGCAGCGAGAGACTTCGTCCGTTTGACGATCGAGAGAAGAAGGGAGTTTTGTTTTCATTCTATTTTGAACGTCAGAATAGACGTGAACTTTTTTCACATTTAAAAGGAGTAACTGCCAAAGGCAGTTATCTAAGTGGATAATGGGCTGGGATAGCATACATGGGCGGACCATAGTATTCCTATGCACCCATTAGATCTAACATCTTCCACTTGCCAATGATGGGCTATCCATAACTCTCTCTTTGCTACAAGGTTCATATCAACGAATAATCTGTGCGACCAGCATACTACGAGAGCTCGTTGCCATATATCCGTTAGGAGTATATAGCAACTCAAAATGGACACATTAATTCAGAGTAGATCCAATATGCAGTACCCTAAATCAATTAGTCACATTTACATCATATCTCTCTTGATCTCTTTAAGCATTTCGTATGCATTGTATTCACAATCATGATTAAACTCAAATAATCATAATTGATTGACTTGTGAATACAAAGATAGAATGTGATATCAAAACAAATTGACCTTCCTTTTTCCTTAAATCTCTCAATCTCATTTAGCTTGCTTTTCTAGAAATGTCCCATTAGATTGAATCAATTTCATGACCATTGGCAACACTCTAAGATAGTGAACATTGAATAGAAATCTTGAGAATAAGTAAGAGTCGTGAGGGGACAAATTTGAGGAACTTTTATCCTTAAGAGTCTCACACGGCTAGAAAGTTGAGATCAAAACTTTGCCAACTCTTATTGGTTATATCATGCATACGTAATATGAAATACATATTATAGTATTCTCCTTTTCCATGGAGCCTATGTCTTTTTACTTAATACCATACAGATGATAGTTTAGACATACCCAATGTCTAACTTGAGCTCACAAATCTACTCTCTTGAAAGAATCCATCAGAACTCACATCTGGCATTAAAGACAGATAAAGCGAAATATGTGGGCATTTCACTTTCGGACATAATAAATAATATGTCCTCATCTTAACATTCTATTAAGATGACATCTATCCTTTAAGCTCGAGCTCTCAATTATCACTCAGATAATGAGTTTAAAATTATCTCATCTCTATTTATCACACAATAAATAGGCGATTACCCGTGTGAGTGGGCTAATCTCTTATTTGACCGACATACCTTCTTAACATAATGCACAAGTATTAATATGCATAAATATCGAATAAACTCAAGCATTAATAATGATAACAAATACAATTAACTGTGAACTTTGGGAAATATAAATATTCAGTACTACAGCTTCTACGAATCCTAGAGATTTCAATATTGAAAAATAATCCCTTTATTAACACATGATCAAGGAAAACATATCTAGGAATTAAATTCGTCATAAGATCTATTTTTTTTTTATGCGTAGATAGGTACTATATGCTCACATCTTTTCGTACAATCATGTCTTTCACAAAATCATACTTCGTGTCTATATGTTTGGTCTTACAGTGGATCCTTAGTGTAAACTCTTGCTGCTTGGCTATCACAATTAACTAATAAGTGAACCTGCAACATTTTAGCAACCCTCACTGACCCAAATATCTCTTAAGCCAAACACCCTCTTGTACTGCTGCTAATAACACCACGAAATCAGTTTCCATATGGATAAGGCTATACATTTTGTTTCTTACTACTCTAAGATATTGCACCACTGCACAGTAAGAATACAAACCCAGAGGTAGATTTCCTCTATCTAAATCTCTTCCTCAGTCAACATCAATATATCTTCAAGGCACAGATCTCTACCTTGATAACTCAGCAAAAAATCGACAGTACTTTTCAGATAAAGATTCTCTTGACGGCAATCTAATGTGCTTAACCTAGATTAGATTGGTACATACTTACCATTCCATTGTATAACAAATATCAGGTCTTGTACACATCATAGTGTACATTAAGCTTTCCACAACACTAGTATATGGAACACTTTCCATATCTTCATTTGCTTGTGAAGTCTTAGGACACATTTTGAGGCTCAGACCTTCATCTCTTACAATATGAGTAGTTTAGGTTTACAGTCTTGCATATGAAATCATTCAAGAACTTATCTATATCAGTCTCTTGTGAAAAAGATCACAATCTCTTTGAACGATCTCTTGAAATCTTAATTTCAAGAACATATGCAACTTCACCATATACTTCATCTCAAAATTAGAACATAACCATTTATGACTGTAACAAACTCTATATTGCTCTTAGCATTTGTATATCATCAATATATAATGATAAGATCACAAAAGATCTTTGATCTCTTGATATATACGCAATTGTCTTCATTAATCATGTCAAAATTATATGCCACTATGGCATACGAAAGCGTATATACCATTATCTTGAAGACTGCTTGAGGCCATATATCGATATCAAAAGTCGACATACTTTTTGTTCTTGGCCTTCAGTAACAACCCAACGGGTTGTTCAATATAAATTTCTTCTTTTAATTCTCCATTGAGAAAAGCAGTCTTTACATCCATTTGATGTAAGTCAAGATCCATAATTGCCACTATTGTCAGAATAAGGCGAATTGAGGTAAATCTCATCACAAAGAGAAAAACCTCTTCATAATCAATTCATTCTTATTGATTATACCTTTCACCACAATACATCTTATATCTCTCAATCGAGCCATCAACCTTATGCTTTATTTTGAGAGCCCACTTATTCTCAATGGCTCTATGTCCATTCGAAGAATCAACAAATTTTTCAAACTTGGTTTGATCTCATTGACTTCATCTCTTTCTTCTATTTTCTATCCACTTTCCTTATCGGGCAAGTCAGAACCTCATTTGCATTCCTTGGCTCATCCTTCTCATGGAGCGACCATATGGACTAACCATGAAGTGTTCCCTTTTCAATGTCAAAACATCGACGGAAAATGCTTTTGTGATTGATTCGTCATATAGAGGATTGTACACTTAGTACATCATGTTCCATTACACTCCCACTCAAATTAGATAACAATGATTCTTCACATCAAGTGATTGTAATTGAGACTAGTTTCGAAACAAATTCCCCACTTCTCACATTACTCCTACTTGGATGAGATGCTCAATAAAATCATTATCACTATCCAAGATTTCAACAAAGAATAGTCTTCACTTATCTCGCCCTTTTTCGAAAATTCATTCACTAAGAACGTGACATCTCGTAATTCAAATTCAGTTACACTCCCACTTTCTTGCTTACCTATAAACCATACCTTTTGAGTGCTCTCAGTATCTCATGTTGATACTCTGTTTGCCTCTAGGGCCTAATTTCTCATACTCGTGAGAGGACTCATGTGTATAGGCAGTACTTCCTAAGGTCTAATAAAAAATCAAATCTTATTTTCGACCTGTCCATAACTCATATGGAGTGGAAGTAACTGATTTAGAAGGCATACGGTTAAGTATATAGATGGCAATCAACAAAGCATCACCCAAAAGTGATTGGCAAATTAGTCTGTGCCATTATAGACATAATTATTTCCATTGGGACCTGTTTCTTCTCTCTACGAGTCCATTCTATTGAGAATCGCTGGAATAGTCAACTGTCTTTCTATTCCTTTTTCATCACATAATATCTGAACTGATCAGATAAATTTTCTCGATCTTAATCGGATCTTAATTTTTTTTTAAAAATTGATTTTCTTAAGTCTCATGAATTTCTCAAAGCAACTCATGCCTTAGATTTATGAGAAATTAAAATGACATGTCCGAATCGAGTGTAATCATCTATAATGTGATGAAATAAATAGCCCCATGCCTTGTTCTCGCATTCAGTGTACCAAATGTCTGAATGGACCAAATGCAAAGGAAACTCAGCTCTTGTTTCTTTTCCAAATGATTTTCTCATTGTTTTTTTCACTAGGCAATGCTCACGAGTAGGTAAATCAACTTTTTCATATTGCCCATAAGCCCTCTTGGCTAATCTATTCATTCGATGTTGGCTATATGAACCAGCCTAACATGCCACATATTCACATCATTATGATAAGATTCAAAGATGTAAATAGGGAATAACATTATTGTACTCAATAATCAGCACAATAAAATCATCCAGATTATAATAACTTGTTCCCAATGACAAGTCATCACCATCGTTATGAAGTTCAAAAATTAGAAATCAATTTTACCAATACTAATATGGAAACTAAATTCCATTGAAATTTCTGAGCATATAACAAATTATATAGGAACAAGTTGCGACCACCGCGCATATTTAATTGGCAGGAGCCAATCCCTTTAACTTTCACTCAGGATTATTTCCCACATAAATATTCACTTTGCTCCATGTAGAACTCATCGAAATTCCATGAAGGCATTTGTATCTTTTGATACATATTTGTT
>JAGVVM010019011.1:0-14481 GCA_019149425.1 Psidium friedrichsthalianum | reverse complement strand
TGAATACAAAGATAGAATGTGATATCAAAACAAATTGACCTCCTTTTTCCTTAAATCTCTCAATCTCAATTTCCTTGCTTTTCTAGAAATGTGCCATTAAATTGAATCAATTTCATGACCATTGGCAACACTCTAAGATATGAACATTGAATAGAAATCTTGAGAATAAGTAAGAGTCGTGAGGGAACAAATTTGAGAACTTTTATCCTTAAGAGTCTCACACGACTTAAGTTGAAGATCAAACTTTTGCCAACTCTTATTGTTATATCATGCATACGTAATATGAAATACATATTATAGTATTCTCCTTTTCCATGGAGCCTATGTCTTTTTTACTTAATACCATACAGATGATAGTTTAGATATACCCAATGTCTAACTTGAGCTCACAATCTACTCTCTTTAAAAAAATCCATCAGAACTCATATCTGGCATTAAAGACAGATAAAGCAAAAATATGTGGGCATTTCACTTTCGGACATAATAAATAATATGTCCTCATCTTAACATTCTGTTAAGATGACATCTATCCTTTAAGCTCGAGCTCTCATTTTCACTCAGATAATGAGTTTAAAATTATTATCCTCATCTATTTATACACAATAAATAGAGGCGATTACCCGTGTGAGTGGGCTAATATCTTATTTGACCGAATACCTTCTTACATAATGCACCAAGTATTAATATGCATAAATATCGAATAACTCAAGCATTAATAATGATAACAAATACAATTAACTGTGGACTTTGGGAAATATTAATATTCAGTACTACAGCTTCTACTAACGAATCCTAGAGATTTCAATATGTGAAAATAATCCCTTTTAACACATGATCAAGGAAATACATCTAAGAATTAAATTCGTCATAAGATCTATTTTTTTTTAAGCGTGAGATAGGTACTATATGCTCACATCTTTTCATACAATAATGTCTTTCACAAATCATACTTCGTGTCTATATGTTTGGTCTTACAGTGGATCCTTTGTGTAAACTCTTGCTGCTTGGCTACCACAATTAACTATAAGTGAACCTGCAACATTCTTTAGCAACCCATCACTGCCCAAATATCTCTTAAGCCAAACACCCTTTTGTACTGCTGCTAATAACACCACGAAATCAGTTTCCTATTATGGATAAGGCTATACATTTTTGTTTCTTACTACTCTAAGATATTGCACCACTGCATAGTAAGAATACAAACCTAGAGGTAGATTTCCTCTTATCTAATCTCTTCCCAGTCAACATCAATATAATCTTTCAGGCACAGATTCTCTACCTTGATAACTCAGCAAAATCGACAGTACTTTTCAGATAAAGATTCTCTTGACGGCAATCTAATGTCTTGACCTAGATTAGATTGGTACATACTTACCATTCCAATTGTATAAACAATATCAGGTCTTGTACACATCATAGTGTACATTAAGCTTTCCACAACACTAGTATATGGAACACTTTCCATATCTTCATTTGCTTGTGAAGTCTCAGGACACATTTTGAGCTCAGACCTTCATCTCTTACATATGAGTAGTTTTAGGTTTACAGTCTTGCATATGAAATCATTCAAGAACTTTATCTATATGAGTCTCTTGTGAAAAAGATCACAATCTTTTTGAATATCTCTTGAAATCTTAATTTCAAGAACATATGCAACTTCACATATACTTCATCTCAAAATTGTACATAACCAATTTATGACTGTAACAAACTCTATATTGCTCTTAGCATTTAGTATATCATCATATATAATGATAAGATCACAAAATGATCTTTGAATCTCTTGATATATACGCAATTGTCTTCATTAATCATGTCAAAATTATATGCCACTATGGCATACGAAAGCGTATGTACCATTATCTTGAGAATGCTTGAGCCATATAACGATATCAAAAGTCGACGTACATTTTATGTCTTAGCCTTCATAACAAGCCCAACGTGTTGTTCAATATAAATTTCTTGTTTTAATTCTCCATTGAGAAAAGCAGTCTTTACATCCATTTGAGGTAAGTCAAGATCCATAATTGCCACTATTGCCAGAATAAGCGAATTGAGGTAAATCTCTCACAAAGAGAAAAACCTCTTCATAATCAATTCATTCTTATTGATTATACCATTTCACCATAAGACAAGTCTTATATCTGTCATCGAGCCATCACCTATTTTTATTTTGAGAACCCACTTATTCTCAATGGCTCTGCGTCCATTCGAAAGATCAACCAGTTTCCAAACTTGGTTTGATCTCATTGACTTCATCTCTCTTCCATTAGTTCTATCCACTTTTCCTTATCGGGCAAGTCAGAATCTCATTTACATTCTTTGGCTCATCCTCTTCTCATGGAGCGACCATATGGAATCCATGAAGCTCCTTTTCAATGCCAAAACATCGACGAAAATGCTTTCCATGATTGATTCGTCATATAGAGGATTGTACACTTAGTACATCATGTTCCATTATGCTTCCACTCAATTAGATACAATGATCTTCACATCAAGTGATTGTAATTGTGACTAGTTTTCGAAACAAATTCCCCACTTCTCACATTACTCCTACTTGGATGAGATGCTCCAATAAAATCATTATCACTATCCAAGATTTCAAACAAAGAATAATCTTCACTTATCTCGCCCTTTTTTCGAAAAATTCATTTACTAAGAATATGACATCTCGTAATTCAAATTCAGTTATACTCCCGCTTTCTTGTTTACTTATAAATACATACCTTTTCGAGTTCTCTCAGTATTTCATGTTGATACTCTGTATGCCTCTAGGGCCTAATTTCTCATACTCGTGAGAGGACTCATAGTGTATAGGCAGTACATTCATAGGTCTAATAAAAATTCAATCTTAATTTCAACCTGTCCATAACTCGTATGGAGTGGAAGTAACTGATTTAGAAGCATACGGTTAAGTATATAGATAGCAATCAACAAAACATCACCCCAAAAGGTGATTGGCAAATTAGTCTGTGCCATTATAGACATAACTATTTCCATTGGGACCTGTTTCTTCTCTGTGCGAGTCCATTCCGTTGATGAATTGCCAGAATATCAATTGTCTTTCTATTCCTTTTTCATCACATAATCATCTGAACTGATCAGATAGATTTTCTCGACCTCAATCGGATCTTAATTTTTTTTTAAAAATTGATTTTTCTTTAAGTCTCATGAATTTCTCAAAGCAACTCATGCCTTAGATTTATGAGAAATTAAAATGACATATCCGAATCGAGTGTAATAATCTACAAATGTGATGAAATAAATAGCGCCATGCCTTGTTCTCGCATTTAGTGTACCACAGATGTTTGAATGGGCCAAATGCAAAGGAAACTCAGCTCTTGTTCTTTTCCAAATGATTTTCTCATTTTTTTTCACTAGCAATGCTCACGAGTAGCTAAATCAACTTTTTCAATATTGCCCAATAAGCCCTCTTGCTAATCTATTCATTCGATGTTGGCTAATATGAACCAGCCTAACATGCCACATATTCACATCATTATGATAAGATTCAGAAGATGTAAATAGGGAATAACATTATTGTACTCAATAATCAGCACAATAAAATCATCCAGAATTATAATAACTTGTTCTAAGTGACAGATCATCACCATCGTAATGGAAGTTCAAAAATTGAAATCATTTTACCAATACTAATATGGAAACTAAATTCCATTGAATTTATGAAGCATATAACAAATTATATAGGAACAAGTTGCGACCACCGCGCATATTTAATTGGCAGGAGCCAATCCCTTTAACTTTCCACTCAGGAATTATTTCCCCACATAAATATTCACTTTGCTCCATGTAGAACTCATCGAAATTCCATGAAGGCATTTGTATCTTTTGTACATGATTTGTGGCCCCTATGTCTACAATCCACAAGGATGAGATTCGGTTATGAAAACTGAATTGGAGACATAAGTAACACTCTCGAGTGCACAAAGGTTTTCTAACTTTTTAGCTCACCACAGTCATGAGCAAAATGACCTTTCACATTTGAGATGTTTTTCTTGAAAGGACACTTTCCTTTCATATGTTGGTTAAATTCTGATTTCTTTCCTGAAGAATCTATTTCATTATCCTTCCACTTCATGAACCCACCTTGACGCTTATACTTGGAACATGAAGTCCCATTTGAACTAGAACCAGCATACAAATATCAGTTTCTAGTTTAGCCGCTAGAAGACAGTCAACCTCCAGTTCAAAATAGAGCATATCATCCTTAAAAGTCTTTATTTTTCATTGTGGATGAAGTGGTTTCCATATACACACAGTTATGAGGTAAAAACAAATTACTGCTTACACTTGCTACTCATCAGTCAAAATGTGGCCTGCATCTTACAGTTCAACTTTCATGTTTGACACACATTACAAAAGTTGTTTCGTATTCTATCCATGAGGCATCATATAAGTATCAAACCTTATAGTGATCTGTCTAAACTTGGTGACCAATGTCTAACCAAACTTAGTTTTTAATGCTTCACACTTGACTTTGAAATTTTCATGAATGCCTAAACTCACGCATAAAATCATTTTCATGCTACTTAGCAACATAATGCCAGCAATAGAGTTCATCTTTTTTCCATGCAGCAAATGCCTACGTATGTAAACTTTTTATCATTTGCAGTATTTTCATCTTCAAGTTCTTTCATAACTAGGTTAAGAGCTTTTAGTGCTTTTTGCTTCTTCTCCATTTGTTTTCGGCACATATTGGATTCTCATATTCCGATTTTCATAATTTCTACCATCCAAATCCTCTCTTCTGTTTTCCTTCAGTTCGAATTCTAAGATATTATAGCCATTGTATCTGTACATGAAGTTCTATAGACATGTATTTCAAATTTAATGCTATTAATTTTAATATTTATGCATCTATTTTACACTAACTAATTATATTAATGAATAATTTCACATAAGGTCTCAAATTCGAAAGTTCACTATATTCCCAATCATCATCTAAGAATCCTCATTTGAAATTATCATTAAATAATCATTTATGTAAAATTAAGTTCATTAAAGTTACTAAAACTTTCTAGAACTCCCCACTCAAATAAAGATCATAAATCACAAAATGATCTCCTTATCTTGTATTCATAAAAAAATGATATCATGATTTGAAATAATATACAAACAATTCATGCATCAAATCATAGTCAAATTGCAGAATACAAGACATAAATAGCAAGCACATTTAATTTCGTGCAAAATATTCATAATATTGCATGGAAGGGAAAAAAAAAAAAGTAAATCAATTGAAGGGGTAAAATTATAAATTAATTAGCTAGGGGTAAAAATGTAAATTTTGGCGCAAGTCAGAGGCCAAAAGGAAAGGTAATGCACACATTCGGGGGCAAAATGGGCAAATCACCACATAGAAGAGGAATTTTTTTATTTATTTAATCCTCCGCTGGGTGGCCTTCTTGATTTTAATTTCGGCAATCTACATTAGCAAAATTAAGATAGTCAAGTGGCGTTGATTTTTCACAGACTAAATGTCGCCGATGTAGCGAGAGACTTCGTCCGTTTGACGATTGAGAGGAGAAGGGAGAAGCTTTGTCGTTGTTCTATTTTGAACATTAGAATAGATGTGAGCTTTTTTCATGTTTAAAAAAAGTAACTGCCTTTAGCAGTTATCTAAGAGGATAAGGGGCTAGGATAGCATGCATGGACGGACCATGGTATTCCCATGCACCGATTAAATCCAATAGTTTTGTTTGCATTAGGAGGAGAGGAGAAATATTGTTGGGCTGAGTGGTCTACCTGTTCACATAGTTGGCAGCGGACTTATGCTTTTTGAATGGACTGGTTATGATCATAATTGTCACTCTTTCGCTAATGAGATTGTCGAGTAGACTGGAAAGAGTTTGAGCCTCATTTGAAAAGGGGTGATGGTTGGTATTTCTTCGAGAAACTCTCTTGGCAAGATTTCTAGTGACAAGTGTTGATTCACTTCACCCTCTTCCCTATCTAGATATTGCTCGAAATCAACATGTTTATCATGTAGTTCCTCGGAGGAAATGGGTGATTCACGTGCCTTGATGGCGATAGAAATTCTCTTGAATTTTGAGCCGAGCCCATTTAAAACATGTTTTATTAAATCATCATCGCTAATGGGAGGATTGACGATGGCAAATTCATCAGCAATTTCTAACCCCTGCATTCTTCAAACTAGATGGCACAACAGCCCATTGAAAAGTACCAATAGCTCCGAGGCACCTAAATGCCATTTTCGAGACATCCTCTTTAGCAATGAATATCTAATTATATCCAAATGTCCATCCATTAAGGACAACATCTCATTTCCAGATGCCGAATCAATCAACATATCCGCAATGGGCATGTGATATTCGTCTTTCAGGGTAGCAGTGTTAAGATTCTGAAAATCAATACACACTTGCAACTTGCCATTCTTTTTCTTTACTGAGACTATGTTAGAGATCCATTCTATATACCTGGCTGTTTTAATAAATCCTGCCTTTAACAACCTTTCAATTATTCTTTTGATTCTGTCAATCACATCTGGAGCAAATCTCCTTGCTTGTTACTTGTGCAGGCGGAATCCTTTCTTAATTGTTAATCTATGCTTAACAACATCTCTTGAAAACCCGGGCATCTCATGGTAATCCCAGGCGAAACAATCTTTATACTTTGTAACTAATTTGACCAAATCATCTCTGATGCCCTCTTGCAGAAGTACACTTATATATATGGGCTGATGACGTCCACGTTCTCCAACATCAATTTCAACTAAAGGGTCTTTAGTTTCTACCAACTTATTTTCTTCTTTAGTCGGTGATTCTTCCCATTCTTCAATACAATCTGATGCCATGTGATTTTGTTGAGCTGTTTCAACCATATATGTGAAGTACCTTTCCTCAGTTTCTCGCAATAAGGTACCTTTTTCCATAAAGATGACTTAATTCATATGATGCCAAACTTGATTTGGGAATCCACTCATTCTTCCTCTTTCTAAAGTGAAAAAAAGCATAAGAGTGTGAGTCAGTCTTAGGAATTTCTACGATTTGATTTCTGTGTGTCAGATCTTCATCTCTTTCATGGATTTATGTCCAATTTATTGGGGCTACTTTGCCATCTGCTTTAACATACTCCACTTTTTCCTAATTCCAAAATGCTAGCATCTGATGCAGGGTAGATGGTACGTACTAGTTAGAATGTATCCAATCTCTTCCCAACAATAAGTTGTAAGAACCATATGACTCGATGACAAAGAAAGTGGCCTTCGATGTTTTGGATCCGATAGTTAAATCCACAACCATGGCTCCCTTGACGTCAGTAACCTCTCCAAGAAAATCTAGCAATTGTACATTAGATGGTATTATCTCTTCATCTCTTTTGCCCAGCTTCTTGAAGTATTTATATGACATCAGGTTCAATGTCGCTCTAGCATCTACAAATATTTTTCCAACTGGTCATCTATCCACCTTGCCAGATATGAGTAGGGACTTTAGATGCTTGGTTTTCTCATTGCGACTCTCTCGAATTCTATCACTTCATTTTTAGGAAAAGTGAAATTTTGCTATAGCCACTTCCTTCTCTAAAACATGTCCGGAATCTTCTTCTACCGTCAATGAGATCCTGAAGTCGTGTGGGAGTCTTGCATCTACCATGCTAATTCTTATGGAACGGTCACGCTCCTTTGGCATTCTGGATTTTCCTTTTCGTCAACCTTCATTATCTTCTGGTTTCATCTAACCTCGCATGAAGCTATTCTTATATCTTAGAGTTAATACTACCGTGAATTAACCAAAGTCAATAGTTTGTGGCTCATCCCTAACTACCTTTCCCTTCGATAACTCTAAGTTATAATTTTCCACATGTTGATCTGGAATGGTCCTCTCTTTCATTTTGTTCTTTTCCAATTTGATATCACTACGTCTCTAGACCCAGTTTCTTTTCTCATATTTCAGTGTGATTCTTCTCACCCAACTCTGTTCAAAGTGCGTTTGCTTGCTCTTCATTCTCTGATCTCGTCTCTTGATGGTTCGATAAGATGCTTGGCTAGGTGGTTTGGCTTCTTTCCATCTCCCTTCAGGAAGATCATGCGGGCTTTAAAGGTCTTTTTCCTTTGAAATTCTTGTGAAATAGGGTTCAATGAAGGATCATCAAATTCATCACCCCAACCAGATAGTTCATTAGGCAATGATGGTTGTTTGAGGTAGTTTGGCTTCCCATAATACACCACATAGTCAAATTTGCCACTTGGTTTTCTGAGGAGGCCTATCTCTGGGTCTCCTTCCTTATATTGTTGCCACAAGCTCTTCGGCTTAGCTAACTTACCTATGTTTTTGCTACCTTCACCAACTGGATGGCTATCTTGATCAATCTCGCGTTCCTGAATTGATTGCTCTAACTGCACCTTTTTTCCTCAGCCTTTGTAATTGGTTATCTAGCAACCTGACTTCAGGCTTTGTCTGTTCAAATTGCTTTTCACCTCTAGATTCTTGAGGAAGTGAATTCTGGACTACTATCTCTGATTTTACCTAATCACATTGTACTTCTTCTTTGCGTCCTTGAAAAGAACCCCTCTGGGTTGGTGTCTTAGACCTTATCTGTGGCTTACATCCCCTTCGGCCAAAAGACCCAGCTCGATATCTTCCTCTTAACCCTCTAACTAGATAACTAAAGGGTTGATTCTCATGCCTTACCTGTGGTCTATGGATTCTTCGAATAAACAAACCATACCAATACCTTCCTCTCGATCCTATTATAAACTAATTCTCCAGATGATGCTGACCTTGATTGACTAACTCTTGATTATAGTGAACGTAAAATCTATTTGTTTCATGGCTTACTAGAGTGTGAACGTTCACCATACCGATCATCTTGGGAAAAGGATCTGCATCAAATTTCGTTGGTACTTTCCGTTTGTCTTCGGCAAACTTGATCTTGCCTTGTCGAATTGCTTCTTGGATTGTTTTCCTGAAGACAATGCAATTTGCGATGTTATGACTAGTAGAATGATGCTATTTACAGTATCTTTTATCGGCTAGCTCTTCTTTAGATGGGATCTTCTATCCTTTGGCCAGCTTTATCAATCCATCTTTCAGTAATAAGTCGAATACTTGTATATATCGAATGAATAGCTGTTTGACTCCTTGGCCTTGAACTTCACGAGCTCCTTCACTGTCACTGGCTTGAAAGCTGAACATTCTTATTGTTTTTCCAAAACCATGGTAGCTGTTGCTATTTCATTTTCTTCTTCTTCTTCCAGAAGGCTTCCAACTTCGGGACTATGTGCACCAGTCATAGCTTGCCGATTGTCTTTCACCGGCTTCTTATCTTTTTCTCTCAAAAAGTGCTCATACTTTGAGACCCTTATGGTTAATTGAAAAAGATTATCAAACATTTGTCCTTCGAAACGTTCTCGAATATTGAACTTAAGCCCATTGGAAGCCAAATTAGTAAACTCTTTTTCGGTGAGAGAAGTCAAGCATCGATTCCTTGATTTCTTGAACCTGGCAATGAATTGATATGCTTTCGTTTCCATACTAATACATTCTTGCCAAATCAGCCACTGACACCTTGAGTACTGTTATTCCATTTCAGTCCAATTCTAGATAGAATTGGCTAGCAGATTGGTGTACCATGTGAACGTTATTTTGGACAATGATGACGAGAATAGTTTTCGTCTTAAGTACTCATTTGTACCGGCTTCCCCACATTGCGCTAAGAAACGGCCAATGTGCTCAACTGTTGGCTGATCTTCTTCTCTTGTAAACACGACAAAGTCTAGTGTCTTAAATTCCCTTGGGTAAGGAATATTATCCACCCAACTGAGATGTGGCTTTCTATAAATTGGTCTTGGAGCGCCTCTATCTACTCCCAACTACTGGAGTACTATTCAGCTACTCGATCTGGGTTCCATGTCCTGTTTTGCTGGCTGATCCAAGTTTCTTATCCCTTAGGGTCAATCGGTAAAGGTTGATCTATTCCTTAATTCTTCGGATTGAAATTAACCAGTAGAATTTGTCTATATGGTGGATTTCCTATACCCTGTGGGTTTGGCAGAATTCCAGGAGGCCTCATGGGTTTCGAATTGGGTACATTCGATGCCGAGTGTATATTCTAGACATTTGGATTACCCGAGTTAATTTCAACCGGGCCATTTTGAGGAAAGACATAACCATTAACTTCATTGATCAAATTTCCTAGAGTAGGATTCTCTGGCCTTGATATAATTCTCACAGTTGGAGGTGGTACAAATACTCCTCCACCATAATTATACCCAGTACTGGGAGGACCATACACGGGAGGATATGGCATCATACTAGGAGAATTCACTTGAAAAGGTAATACTTGAGATGATGAACTTGGACGAATAATACCTCACTTATGGTATTAATCATCATTGGCTTGATCACATCAGTGATATGCTTGAATATATGGTTAGTCAATTCATTCTATTGTTCTTCAAATATTCTCTTTATCGTAGCCACTACTGTAGGATCTAGTGCCAATGCACGAGTCTGTTCTTCATTCAGTTGCCGTGGTAAATCAGTATTCTAAGGGAGAATCCCAGTGCTACATTTGTAGCGGAATTTTCTGAATGGGTGCCATCTTCAGAATTATTAATTGGTCATTCTGACCACGATCTCCTTCTGGTTGATTTCTTGCTCTCACTATTTCCACTAAAACTCACTACGGTCCCACTAGGGGTGCCAAAAAAATGTTCATGTGATTTGTATCGGAATATCTTTCATCGAAACTCGCTCTTCTATTTTTATTAACGCGGGTTCTGTGGCTCTGTTTTGATGGAGAATTTGAATGAGGAGATATTTTGAAAGTTGAACATTTACGATCAATATCCTACTTGCGTAAATGGGAAGAAATTGCTGGAATCTGGAGATACAAGGAATAAAACATGTAGGAAAACTAAACTGCAAGCAACAATGAAAACTGGAGAGAAACAAAGCATTTTTCTTTGATGTCTCCCTCTTCTCCTTTTTTCTAGATACTTATTCTTCTTACATTCTCAACTGCTTGAGTAGTTATTCTTTAATTTCAAACTTTTGAATTTTAGCGCTACTGATCATCTCTTCTCAACCCATGATCTTCACAACTTGTCTATGGAAATCGAAATATTTCTAATCCCATTTGTAACCACATGGTTAACTGAACCTCTTTGAATAACGTCCCTTAACTTTCATAAACCTATTCGTACTATTTTTGCTGTACATTCCTCGAATTTTGGGATACAATACCCACATCACATACCCAAGACTTACCAAATTCACGCGCACCGTGTCCTCCATTTGGTATCTTTTTGGACTTTCTTTTAAACTTCTCGAATATAAAAATACATTGTGTCATTTGATATGTTGTTTTCTCCTTACTGCATTTGGGGATCCACTGGTGGTGTCTTTCCACCCGATATGTCGTTTTCAAGACACCAAATCATTAAGAGACAACTTTTTGATATCAACAGAGACCAACACCTAATCTGGCTGTCCATGTTCTCCCAAATTCTCTTGCCACTAGAAGAGTACATGTCACTATATAAGTATACACATTGCTATCACTTCATGCTTCTGTTCCATCCATCTAGTAGCATCCATCCTAAATCGCATGATCTTATTGTTGGCACTTTATTGAAGGGGCTCTTTGTTGGAAAATTTAATGTTTTTATCGACAAAGAGCAACCAATTAACTTTGAAACTCTGGTGCCAATCGATTTCCTCTCTATTTGACCTGTCATCCAACTTTCATATTAATTCAGATTTTACCTGAACATCTTTGTTATCTACACATTCATCTTGGACCACAGCTAACTTCTTCTTTAGTGCATGGGGACTGCTTACTCCATTTAGTTAAAGCTCTCCTACAACAACAAAGTTTCTCTTCCGTATACTCAGGTTTGTAGCTTCCAACTTGGAGTTTTAGGCTAGAGAAATCACTTCTTTGCAATGATTAGAAGTAGTCCAAGCACTTTCAAATCTATTCTTGGGCCCTTTATTGTTGGCCTATGAAGCCAAAAATATTACATTAAGAAGGTTTTTTTTTGTCTTTCCTCCTTTTTTGCTTCTAGTTAAAAGATATGCCTCTTATATTAGCAACGTAAAGGTTGTAGCTGTCACATGGAAAAAAAAGGAAGCGCAAAGTTAGTGAATAGAAAGAAAAAGAAAAAGAGAGGCATGACAGCTTTGATTATTTTCAATCTCTTTGTGCCCTGATCTTGTGAGAAGATCATGAATTTTATTCCTACTTTTCTCGAAAACTAGTGGATTCGCAGAGTGCCTCTGTGCGGAAAGTAGCTCAAGTTTGGGTGAACTTCGATAACAAATTCTCTAATGTGCTCTTCTGATTCTGTTCGTTTATTGATATATTCTGCTACTGTGGATTGTTTGCTTGTGTTATTTTTCTGGAATTGGTGTACGATTCCTAACAACCGGTATCAGGGCCAGGTTAGCTGATTGAAAACATAGAGGGTTTTTCAATGACGTTTGATTGAAATTAAATAGTATTGCAAAAGATAAAATCAGAATTGATAAATTTGATGGGCAGGATTTCGGATGGTGGAAACTCTAAATAGAAGACTATCTTTATCAGAAAGATCTCCATGTACCACTTGAGGGTTGAAAACCCGAACTCACGGAAGTGGATCCGATAGCAGAATCAAGATGGAAAATTCTTGATCGAAAGGCATTAGGTGTGATTTGTCTTGGCTTGATGAAAAGGACAGGGTACTATATCGCAAAACCAAAGACTACAAAAGAAGCCATGGATATTTTAATGAATATCTATAAGAAACCGTCCACATCAAATCAGATATTTTTGCTAAAGAAATTGATTGATATGAAGTTATCTGACAAAGGATCTGTTGCAGAACAATTTTATGCAGGCCACAGGTTAGTTGGAATCCACATGCAAAATTGGATATGAAACTACAAGCTTTTCTGCTTTTATGTTCCCTTCCAGAAAGTTACAACACAGCGGTGCAAGGAATTTCGAGCATCATGAAGGATGATTTGACTTTGGATGATGCTGTGAGCAGCATTATGGATGAAGAGATGCGATGGAAAGTCTCAGGTGGAGATAAGTTTTTAGCATCTACATCTTCAACAGTACTGGCAGTGGAGAACCATGGGAGAAGTAAAAGTAGACAAAAATTTAGTGGGCGTGGTAGGTCACAATCAAAGAGAAAGAGAGAGGTTGCAAAAGATGAGTGCTGGTTTTGTCACCAGATGGAAATTAAGGAACGAGATGAGAATCAAGGAGTTAATATGGTTAGCGATGAACCTTTGCTAGAGAACTTGTGTTTGTCAGTAAGGTTTGAACTTGACAACAAATAAGTGATTTCTTAACTCCATGCCTCTTTTCGTTGTATCTCAAAAAGAGATATATTTACTGATTATGCTAGCGGAGATTTTGGACAAGTGGTTGTGTGAAATAGACACATGTGTCCGATTGTAGGAGAAGAAACTATAATTGTGAACATCTTAGGTGGAGGGCATCTAATTTTGTATGAAACTAGACATATTCCCTAGTTAAAGAAAAATCTGATCTCACTAGTAAACTTGATTACAAAGGCATGGTAACAACTTTTGGTTGCGGATATTGGAAGATAATATTAGGGGCAAGAGTAGTAGCAAAAAGAAAGCATACAGGTACACTTTACCTTCTCCAGGGAGATAATATCAGTCATATGGTTGTAACTACAGTGGTATAAGTAATTTGTTTACTCTTTGGCATTATTGTCTGGGACATCTTTGTGAAAAGGGTGTAAAGTAGTTATACTCAAGAAGATTGCTTCCAGGTTTGCAAAAAGTTGAGTTAGATTTCTGTGAGAGTTGCATTTATAGAAAACAAAAGGCAATTAATTTCAATTAATGGGCGACAGAATAAAGGGCAAAAGCTAGAGTTGATTCATACTGATGTGTGGGACCGGCTCAGGAGTTCTCTTATGGTGGTAAGAGATATTTTGTTACTTTCATTGATGATGCAACAAGAAAGACTTGGGTCTATGCTCTCTAATCGGGGTGTTCAAAATATGGAAGACCATGATAGAAAAAGAGACAGGTTATCATATTAAAGCTCTAAAGCCTGATAATAGTGGTGAATACATGAGTAAAGAATTTGCAGAATACTTAAGTCGAGAAGGCATACATGGGTTGAAGAGGTTCCTAGAACTCCTTAAGAGAACGGTGTAGCTGAGAGGACGACCAAAATATTTTGGAGCGTGCAAGATGATGAGACTACATGCAGGTCTCTCACTTTACTTATGGCTTCTACAATTGATGCAGCTGTATATTTAATTAATAGGAGTCCATCTAATGTACTGGATGCAGAAATACCACAAGAGCAGTGGTCAAGTAAAAAGGTCAATTATTCATATCTAAAAGTTTTTGTTTGTATTGCATATACTTTGATTGACAAAGGAACAAGAAAAAGCATGATGCTAAGTCCTAGGAGTGTGTCTTTATTGGATATGAGCGGTGATGAATATGGATATAGGCC
>JAGVVM010019010.1:0-26924 GCA_019149425.1 Psidium friedrichsthalianum | reverse complement strand
TCCTTATTAAAGTCATTATACATTGGTGATGATGTGTGACATCCCTAGGTTTATCAGTGAGCTGGCAGTGGGACACATACTAATAGATTAGTATTACCAAGAGAATTGATTGTCCCTAATCAATCTCTGGGCCCCACAAGCCATGAGTAACATTTAACAATATATCTGACTACACAGACAATGTGAATATTGCAAAAACATAATGGACCTATCAACTTTGGCTATAGTGTAATTAAAATCCTTCTGTCTTATTATGTCCCGATCGAATAAAGGCTATGGATTATTAGTTATGTCACGCCCCGAACCCTACGAGCACGCAACATCCCACACAAATACACTGGTCGATATAGATAATACAACGCCCCATGATTTGTCGCCCACCCAAATCGATTCTATTAAAGCGAACGCTAGTGGAAACGACACAATTACCCCGACAACCACCGAGCAAGGTAAAAGTACGACTAAAACATTTATATATATTCACATCCTTATACATCATTCATACCATTAATTACATTAATCGTGTAAGTAATACAAACTAGGTCGACCACACGTCAAAAAGGATCTATGGTCGAAAGGGCTGTACTCTAAACAAAAGATCATCCCAAACAAAGTACACACTGAGATCTACTCGCCTCCACTACTAACATCAGGTAGAGGAACCTCCTCAGGGTCGCTCACCATCGCAATCTCTCCATCCTTGGAATCACTCGCTAGTGAATTCTCGTCGGTATCCATTGGTACAGAAATATCCTCGGGATCCACTACCTCTCCATCCTCGATGACAGTTGAAGCATCCCAATTGCCGACGATCTCTGATGGGGTCTCGAATCCATGGAGTAGATTGCTTAGTAAACCGTCCTGACGGTACCTCCACGCAACATAAAAATGTGCTCTCCATAGGTCGTCTCCCTCGTCCACCCAAACTCTAGTAATATACCTAAGGTACGTCGATCTTCACTGACAGGGTACTCTTCCACTTCGGTCTCTATCTCTCGTGGAATCCCAAAACGGAGCGGTGGTGGAGTTTTCATGATCCTTGTCTAGGGTCTGAAAGGTGGGGGAAAATAACAACAACTATGAGAACACATCTCAGTAAGTTTGCCCCCTAAACCCCGCTCAGGACAACGCGTAATCACACGATTAATTCTAGGCAGGCAATTAAGCTAACAACTCAGCCATGACAATAAATGAACTCAACAGGCAAATGAACATCTAATAGTGATATGATATGATCGTGCATTAGAATGCATAGGCATACGAGGATCTCGAGGCTCTGCCACAATAAAATTTCATTTTCATTGACCCGCGCTAATTGCCTCAGGTCGTGCCTCAACCTGCGCTAGTCGCCTCACGGTCGGCACCCTTATCTCTTCAGCACCCTGTGCCGAGCACGTTCGAGCGCATTACGTCTCGACCCGCGATACTCGCATCAGGTCGGCATCCTTATCGCTCCACTTTCCCCGTGCCATATCGGCATCTCAGGGCCGCCCTCCACCCCGCGATAACACGCCTCAGGGCTAACATTAATCTTGACGATCATTGTGCACGACAGTCAAAAGCATGCCAACGCAACACAATGCACCTCATGGCAATTACCCACATATGTCCAGTCAAAAGCATGCAATTTCAGTCAAGCAGTTTAATTTCAAATAAAATCAATAGACAATCGATTCACATTCGTGTAATTGCTTAATGACTTTTATCAGAAATAGTCGTCTATTGCACCACAGATTTAGACGTGCGTTCGTAGCCTAGCTCATACAATTCAACCCTCAAATTCACATTCTTTTTCTACTCTGTGTACAGTAACTCCCGGAGTGAACAGTATTTTCCGGCGTGAACAGTGAACTCTGGTCGTGAATAATATTTTTCGGTGACTCGCAAAACTATTTACTCACATTTTCTCAGCCAATACTTCCCTACACACATTTCAAATATCCTTATAATCATTCATCCTTCACAAACAGCATATCTCAGCCTCAAATGCACAAAAATTCCGGCGGGTGAACAGTAACCCCGTCGTGTACAGTAACCACGAAGATAAAACGGTCCGTTCCACCTCAAAATGACTCCGATTCGAGCCTAATTTTCGCCTAACCTTCGTCTAACGATTACCTATCATCCTACTCAAGATTTAGGAGGAAAACTCACCAGAAATTTAGTGGAAAAGTCCACGAACAGAGCTGGGCCAAAACAGCAAAAACTGAGGGAAGACGACTACGCGCAAGGCTGAATCAAAATGAAATTCCCGATGATTTATAACTCATATAAAGCTGATTCTTGCATCAAAATGTCAAGGAAAGAAAGACGAAGAAACTCACAGTTGGTCGAAAATTCAACCGACGTGACGACGGTTGCGAAAACGGTGGAAAACTACCGGAACAGTAAACCAGAATCCAGCCTGCACAGGGTCCGGTTTAGCCTCTGTTTGGGGGTGTTTCAGGGCT
This sequence comes from Psidium friedrichsthalianum, assembly GCA_019149425.1. Classification (NCBI taxonomy): domain Eukaryota; kingdom Viridiplantae; phylum Streptophyta; class Magnoliopsida; order Myrtales; family Myrtaceae; genus Psidium; species Psidium friedrichsthalianum. The sequence continues at coordinate 24,474 of JAGVVM010019010.1, read as the reverse complement.
CATCTTGAGCTAATTTTTTGTGGAGATGTACTAGGGAAAGTGGTGAAGATGAGGTTAAAACGGTGTCTCAAATGACGACGTTTGGGCGGTGAAACGGCGGCACAATAGGCGGCAGCGGTGGAGACCAAATCTGGCTGAGAGAGAAAAATTGAGAGAGAGAGCTTGGCTGATCAAGGGGTCACGAAAATGGAGGATAGAGAGCAGATTTTCTTGGCCAAGAAAGAAGAGAGAGAGGAAAGAGACATCAAGCATTAATGGGCACTCTAATCAACCTTGCACTTGGTCAAAGATGGCAAGGTGGCTAGGTGAGGTGGCTAGTGAGGTGTCTAGGTGAGGTGTCACAATGATGAGGTGTCATGGTGAGGTGGCGAGATGATGTGGCGATGATGAGGTGGCCGATGCACTGGATTTGACAACGGATGCGACATTTTCAAGCGATCGGTAATTTTTAGAACTGGCTGGGTTTAGGCACGAATAATTACGGATACTGAAATTGATAAGATTATAATCTAAAACTATCCACAGACTACTAATAACACTCTAGAGAGCCTAACGTAACCCAGGGGCAAAATCGTCCCCCTTTTTTTTCCAACGGCCGATCGGAATGAAACTGCCAAATTTCTAAATCAGGTGAGGCGACGTCCTATCTTTCACAGTGATATCGTGAAAGTTCGATATCCAATTTTCGGGACTCGATCCGTGGCCAAATTTGACTGATTGTGACTTTAGTAAATTCTCAAATTAACAGGCGGCTTTTAGGAGTTATGCGTATCGACATGCAATTAGGTCCACGTACTTACTTTCCTAGGTAGCCTTTCCCCTTTGGTTAGTCATCTCAGAGTGATCAGTTCCGAGTGAGATTTATCTAGAGCGCATTCGACGAAATATCCATTCAGATTACAAATCCCGAAAGTGGGTCGAATTTCAGAATGTCACAAGTTAAGCCACCAATTCGGTTATATGCCTCGATCTATGACATGCATATTCTCGAGACATTCTCGATCACAACCTTAGCCGAGGATTTTTCATGCATTCTCACGATTAGATTGCATAGGACATCAACCTTGTACTTAAACAAGGAGACGGATCCCACTGTTGCACACGTCTATGACTTCGTATGCGAACAAATCATGACCATCAAGTACAAAGGCGGATCAACGACCTGCTAATATACGCATTTGCGGACCATAACCATTTGACATACAAGCTAGCATTGTGACTCCGGTCTGAGGATCACTTACACAGTCAAAGCGTTGAACAATTAGATGTTGATCTCGCTTGAAGCTTCCATGCTTGCTAATTGTTCAATGAGTGTTATGTTTAGTAAACTTGTCCGATACACGCACTTGCGTTTCTAACTCGGACATCTAATATCCAATGACTTGTGACCTGTCATCCCCCTGAGTATCCAATACTTAATGGCAAAGTTCAGAATATACCAGTCTCAACAAGATTATTAATATCCACTCTATGATCTATTAATTAGGAACAGTTTAAAGATCGTGTCTAACTGAAGACATGTCACACATATTTTTTATGTCTTGAGAATAGGTTTCACTCATAACTGATCTTATGGACTCCATTCATTAAAACCATAGGACAAAATGAATGAATACGTCTTTGCCATTAATGTGATTGAAAGTATAATAAAATGTCTAGAGTATAATCACTGCATGGTTACTTTAGGGCATACAACTAACAATGTAGGTGTTTCGTAGTGTCAAAATCTTGGGATGGTCATTGTCTCTTTGTCTCTCGACAAGGACAGCTCCCATGTATTTTCTCTTTCTTCTGTCGCTAATAGGCTAGGTTTTGGGCCTTCTATGGTATTTTATTAATACCCTACCAAGATTCTTTTCAAGGATACTGATGCTGTCCCCATAACTGCCACCAGCCGTTTGTTTGCTAACATTGAAATCAATTATGAGGCTGGATTATTGATACACATTGAAAGGTGGCTTTGGATGTACCTTACATAAGCAAGTGTGTAGTATTTTGCGAATTATTACAATTTTTTATTTTTATTTTTGGGGAGAGATGGGGTTTTTTTTTTCCAAACGATGATATAAAGTTCTTTTTGTTTCTCTGTTATTCTGGCAATATATTCCACGGCATCGTAGACGTAGAAGCAATCGTGCTCTATGTAGTCAAAGAAATGATAGACAAGATTAAATTGACCTAGTTTTTTTTTCTCTCTCCTGTGAAGGTGGCTATAAAATATATATGCTGCTCCAAGACCAGATTCCTAACGCTAATCCCTCAACTAGAGCACATGAGCAACATCAAACTTATCTAAGGATGAAAATGAGATCCCCCTCTCTCTCACTCTCCATTCTCTCTACTTTCTGAATAATGAATTGCCGACCTAGAATTCTGTGACATAAGACAGCATTTATAAAGCTTTTTCTAGGTTAAATTTTCCTCTTTTTACGAAATAGTCCCCTGGCTTTTTGATGTTTGCAATTTGGTCTCTAGGGAAAGAGTTTTGTTCAATTTGCCGCCTCAAGAATTTAGTGAGCCCATCGAATGGGTTGAATTAGGCCTTTTTTTTAATTAATGAACTTTAATTAAAAGGCCTTTTTCCCTAATTAGAGTTTAATGAGCTGATTCAAGCTTAATTAGGCCTTGAGGCCTCCGAAAATTTTGGCATTATCCCACTGCTGGCAGAATTCTACAATGGGTTATTGCCTAGTGTTGACACCTAAATTTTGATTTTCTTTTTTTCATTCATATTACACAAAATTGAGAATTAATTCTCACCAAAAATATTTCTCCATGCATTGCATATTTATTTTTTCTACATTGCATTTTGCATCGACGGTGGGGGAATTGAGCTTAAATTGACGAGCAATGGATCCGAGCAAGCTTGAGAAATTCGGCTAAGGCTAGGAATGAGTGTGCAGAAAATTATGAGAGTTTTTTGGACTTATTTTTCAGATTTATTCTAGTTCATTATGACTTTTGAAAAATCTGAATTTAAGAGTTTTAAGGAGATGAAACTCTTTAAAAATTAGAATTTTGGATCCTGCGGTTGAAAGCTAATCCTATGCTCGGAGTCTAATCCTACGGTCATTAGAATTCACCTTGTGTCTATATAAGCTAACTTAAGCTTAGGGTTGAGGGGGCCATTCACCATTGAATATACGGCATATTGCAATACATAGCCAAAGGGTGCTCGATCAGAAATCAGAGAGCTTATTTTTCTCTCTCTGGAAGAGCACTCGGTGGCAAAGGAGTCGAAGGAATCACAAGAGGAAGGACGAGAAGAGAAGACAAGTGAGTGAGCCTGCGCATGCGGGGAAAGTAACGCAAGGAAAACCTACGGTTTGCGTTGACCACGGCTTCACCAACAGATTCAGGAACCTTGAAGAACGGTCCACGAAGATCTAGACGTTTTGAGTAATTTCCAGTGAAGGTTTCTTGGCAAGTTCTTGCAACAAGTCTAGCGATCTCAATGGCAGGAGCAAACGGACTGCCCATAGTGGTTGATTTTGCTTTGCCACAATGAAATTCTTTTTTTTTTATCCGTGAAGTCCACATCTCTAGCTATGAAGCTCCAACTCCATCAACCTCAGTCCCTCTTACTCAGATTGTTTGGTAACAAATCGAACTCAAAAGGTGCAATTTCGGACAAAAATTCCAGCTTGCGCATGTGCTGGAATTTGCTTGATAAAGGTATGAAATTTCTCGATTGTTGATTGCTAAATCATGCTTGTTTGTTTGGTAATTCGCATTGTTGCTCTTAGCCCTCTTTGAACACATTGATTTGCAATTAAAGTTGAAAAATTCAAAGTTTTGTTTTTGTTCAAAGCATGTTAAAACCGAAAATTGAGCCTTTTTGTGGTGTAAAATTCAGATTTATTTAAAATCGATTCAAGTTTGTTGAATTCCATGCACAGTTTTGAAAAATTGATTAGTTTGATTGGAAAAGATCTTTTCTTCCAAAATCATGCTCACCGATTTTAAGATCAAATTGAATTGGTTGAAAAGGATGATTTTTTTTGCTAATTAAAAAATGGAATCTTCGGCATTCTATCTCTTTCTCTTGGCCAAATTGCACTTGTGGATAATCTTTGGTTTGCATTCCATTCTTGGTTGGTTGATTGATATTATCCAATGATTTTCTGATGATTTTTCTATGTTGTGAATGAGATTTGTCAAACCGAACTTTATCTAATCTTTGAGAATATTTGAATTGGATAATATCGGACTTGTTATGGATAATCTTTTGCTTTGAATGCTTATCTTGTGAATTGGTTGAGATGTTTATCTGATGGTTACGTTATCTTATCTCTTGAGAATTTTCTAAGTTCACTTGCTTTGAGGATAAGATTTGATTGAACTAGATAAATTATCCAAATTTTTGAGAATTATCTGAATTAATTTCCAATCCTTAAAGATAATCTTCTCAAACTTAAATTGAATTTTGGATGAGGAAAGGCAAACCGCACTTTCATATTTTTGGCCAACCCTCTCAAGGATTTTCGAAAATTCAAATTAAGCTTGTCCACTTTGCTTCTCGTATGGTCATGTTGTTAGTTTATTTTATTTTTGTTATAAATTTTGCACATTTATAAACAAATATGTCCATAATAAATGCTCTCATGTGTCTTGTCCCTTCGGAAAATAAATTGCATGCCTTAGCCACGATCTTGTGGAATGGGAAGGTAATTTAGTATAGAATTTCGTGTTCTGCCCTTTGGTAACAAGGGATGATAGTTATTCTATACACTTATCCACATACTGGCTCGAATCTCCGAGGACGTAGTGGATAAAATTCTACTCTAGCCCAAATCTTTGGGAATGAGTGAATTTATCGAAAAAACTCGGAATTAAAGGGTATATTGAGGGCATTTTTTGCTTATTTTTGTTCAATCTTTGCATTTCATTTGTTTGTTTCATTAAATAAAAAACCCCAAAAAATAACTCTTATTTTTAATAGTTAATCACGCCAAAAGTCTGTTTTTATGCCATAAATATTATCTAATATAAGTTAAGACTTTGAGAAATCATTTTCTTATATTAAATTGGATGATAACTCATTTTAAGGCATATTTTCATAATAGTCGTCATTTAATCCGAAAATACAAAAAAAATCATTTTTGCATATACAGGGTCATTCATGTCATCTTCAAAGGAGAAGTCATTCAATTCACAATCATCAATGGAAAAGGATTTTTCATGAAATTTGGTACCGAAAGGGCATTAATTTTTCCAAATTAATGTAATCAAGTCTCCGGACTCATTTTCTCTGGTTCGCAGAAATAAATTAATTCTCCCGTTAATTTATTTAGGTTTCTAATCGACCTATCAAGAACGATTAGTGGCGGCTCCAATTGAATAAACTTTTGCATGAAAAGAACCTAAGTTGCGATTCAGTAGGACTTGGGAGGGTCTGAATTAAGTTAGTCAATTAACCTAATAATCCGTTAGCCTATTCTTGATTGAATTTTTAGGTCGCAACACCTAGTCCACGCGTCTATTTAAGGTTCATTTTCGCAACCGGTTCAATTTATATGTAGATGCATGCTATGTTAACTAAGGGGGAAATTACTTAAAAAAATTCGTAAACCTATTGCAATAGTGCCAATTCATTTCTGAACTTTTTTTTGCCAATTTAATCCTGAACCTTTCGTAATTATGCCATTTCAGTCCATTCGGTGAATTTTGGCCGACTGGCTGCATAATTTTTTAATATTTTTTATTTTCAATCTTTTGATTTTCTCATTTTAATTTTAATTTTATTTTTTTTTTCTTCGTTTCATCTTATACCTCCAGCTGGCAAGGCCGAGCCTCACCATGGCAAGGCTCAGCCTAGCCATAGCTTCTAGCTAATCGCTGAGGTTCAGCAACTTGCTGCAGTTAGAGGAAGGAAGAGAAAGGTTAAAAAAAATTAAAAATTAAAAAATTATGTCATTGGCCAACCAAATTCGTTGGATAGAATGAATTAGCACAATTACAGATGGTTTAGGACTAAATCGGCAAAAAAATGATTTAGAACTGAATTGGCAGAATTGCAATAAGTTTTTAGGACTTTTTTGGTAATTTTTCTGTTAACTAAACTATATGAAATTTTCTAAAACTATATGAATGCTGCTAGAAGTACAACTAATATGAACATTTTTGTTAGGGACTAAGGTTAGCCCCTACTTTTCTATGTAGTGAATGAATAAACAACTAGTCAAACTTTAGGTGTCGCCAATGTAGCACATAAAACAGGATCCTTGATCTTTTGGGAAAAGCGATGAAGAGAGCTAATGAATTTGCTAGTGTCTATCAAAATGCTTCTTCTTTTAAGTAAAAGGACGATCGTTTTGTTAATTTTCAAAAATTTTAGAGATTTTTTTTCTTTTTCTTCTTTTCTACTATTCATCTTCCCCAAAAGCCATTACTGTGCGATGTTGACCACAAACTCCACCTAGCAAGCGTCAATCTCCTCCGGTCGGCGTGAGGCTGGGTCGATGAGGCTGCCGTTGGTCAGCGCCTTCACGAGAGTTTCGCCGGCAAGGCCAGGCCAATGACCTCACACCTGTAGCCGTCAATGTCGATGGCAAAGATCTTGAGGATATGATCGGAGACTTTCGTGGAGGAGGACGAGGAGTGAGGGTGGGACAATGTGGTGGAGGACTCGGCGAGGATGGGCCTGAAGGGGGAGAGTTATGGAAGGAGGTGGACTTTGGTGGAGAGCTATTAGAGAATAGAAATTGCCATTATTGTACGGCCTGAAGGTTCGAAATTGAAAAACCACCAAAAAAGTTTATGATTGGATGGGCCAAACTGAAAAGTTAAGAATCAAATTGACTACCACACAATAAGTCTAGGACTAATTGGGTAATTTTATCAACAAAATAGACAAGCAAAAATTTAACCTCAAAATGTTGATTAAGTGATTAAGGGCTTGGTTCAGGTGCAGTAGATTCGAACCCCAAAATCTCTTACTCTGACTAACTTTAAAGATTAAAATCGTCGAATTGTGGTTGTAAATCTTATACAAACTTATTTGGACGGGCAATTTGAATGCATGCGACAGTAGCTGGAGAGCCGTCGAGCTGAAAATTTAAGCATCATATGTTAGTAAAACGGACTATGTTGAAAGTTTGTAAAACAAACAAAATGGTGCATTTTTCTTATCCCACGTAGGAAAAATGAGAAAGTATGAAACACTTTATTGCTGTTATAGGCTTTCAAATAACTAATTCGTTTTAGCGAGCTAGGCCCTACTTTACCCGCATGCAGGCACGTGAATGATTGTGCAATTTTGGTGCACTTGCGTAGTCGCATATCAGAATTGGCACTAATCAATGGAATTAATTTTGTTAATTTTAATATGGAACTTTTAATTAATTACTTTATGTCTAATGGTTACTGTTGGCGAAATATGATAAAATGGGATGAACAAAGGAATCAGACTCTGAGGCGTGATAGCACTCTCTTTAAGGAATTATTTGCCCCCACAAAGTTGCTAATGATTACTAGCAAAAATCCTCTAGGATACAACAGAGTCTCAAGCGAGATTATTAGATAGCAATTCTAATAATTCTCCAAGAACTCTCTAGGAAACAATCGGAAACGAAGGCTGTATTTAATTTTGGAAGAAAACAAAAAACTAAAATTTTTTGAAGAAGCAGTTTAAACTAACAGAATAGTTAACTATATACAGAGAATAGAACACACCCTTTCGCGTCCGAAAAAAAGTTAATTCTCATATACCTCTTCGTGTTCAATAATAGTTAATTCGAATATACCTCTTCGTGTCCAAATAATTGCACATTTGGACATACCTATTCATGTTCATTGCTAATTCAGACGGACGCAACCTTTCATTTCTTGGAAACTGTCTTGTCTGAATAATAATAAATTACTTCAACTATTACGTGAACAGTCGTATTGTTTCGGTAGAGTTTAGTAATTAATTATTATTATTATTTTGAAAAATAAAATAAAATAAAAATAATTGCCGAATAGTGCCGATTCTGAATCGCGACCGCACAAGCTAGCAATGTGCTAAGTGCGCCTAATAATCGCGCAATTACATGCGCACCCGCACGAGGGTATGGTGGGAACTAGCCCACTTGCCCATTTCTCTTTTTTCAGAATACTATAATAGTATTCTAATTTATAAACTGACTTGCACTCTCCCATCTTTCTTATGTGGGACGCAAAGAAAGGCATTTTTGTTTGTTTTTTCAAACAAACTTCAACAGTTACAACCTTTGAAACATTGCAAATTTTCAGACATGATGATTTTTGGACATGAAGTGTTGTATCCAAGTTGTATTCGAATTATAGTTTTTTTAGATACGAAAAGTTGTGTTTTTTTAGATACGAAAAGTTGTGTTTATATGGAATAGCATGAAAAGTTGTGTTCTTTTCGCTATTATAAATTCAACATTTCTGTTCATTATTTACATCATATTCTTCCTTTTTTTTTTCCAAACGGGAAATACAACTATTATTTCCAATCATTTCCCTGTGAGAGTTCTTGAAGAAATATCATAATTGTTATTGATATTCTCATTGTGAAGCTTTGTTATATCCCGAAGTATTTTTGCCGCTAACTATTAGCAATGCTATGGGATAAATAATTCTTTAACGAGAGTGTTACCACGCCTGAAATTGTGATTCTATTTATTCCCATTAGTTCACTATATTTCCAAACAGATTATACATATAGTACTTTTTTTGGTCGAAATACATAGAGTACTTAAGAGTTAGATTTTAATGCTTTTTCATGGGTACAGGCTTACAGCCGGCTGAATTCTCCCCAAAAAACAAACTTGGAAATTGGAAAGCAAACGTCATATCAGCAATCATTCTTCGCCTCCCCAATTGAGTAATACTAGTAAAGAGTGTGGGCGAATCTTAGCCAGTGAACGTGATTACAGCGATATAACTATATATTTTAGTAAGTTAATACAAAAAGAAGAAAAATATCTTTTTTCCCTTTTGGCTCATCCTCAAAAGATGAATCTTAGAAAGGCGAGGACGTCGAATAAAAATCTTCCGTGCTTTGCACTTTGCAGTACAAGTTGGGCTTACCAAATTAAAGAATTCCCCCGCCTTTTTTTTTTTTTATTTTGTTTCGTTTGTATAGCAAGAACCCCATATTACCTAGGTAAATACCAAGAATGGTGCCCACATGTTGCTGCTGGGAAAAAGAAAATTATTGATTCGTAACGACAGTGTTATTGTAATTTTAAATCCCAGTGAAATATATATCTCATTGATTAACATTCCCTCGTGAGTTTATAATGGATTCGTCCAACGGTAATTATAAAAAAAAAGTCCTAAATTTATTATAATTGTGTCAATTTAATCCTAAACTTTTTGTATTTATACCAGTTCAATCCATCCCGCCAATTTTGGTTGGTCGACATTAACATCAACGCCGGTGTTGACATGCACAATTTTCAATAATATTTTGATATTTTTCAATTTTTATTTTTTCCTTTTCTTTCTCTTTTTTTCCCTACATTCCTTTTTCTTCCTTCAGCTATTTGCCAGACTTCAGTGATCGGATAGCGGCGAAGGCTGGCAAGGTCGACCTTGCTAGCCTCAAGTGTGGCTGGCAAGGGAAAGCCTCGCCATTCCTGGATGTGGTTGGCCTTGCCCATATCTGATGAGCCCTCAGTGACGGCGAGGCTTGGCCTCTCCGGTGCCAGTGGTCGGTGGGGCGAGCTTGCTAGTGGTCGGTGAGATCAACCTCGCTGGTCCTCCCTTACGATCGATTGCTAATCCAACAACTGGTTAGAGGAATAAGGAGAAGAAAAATAAAGATAAATAAATAAATATTAAGATGTTATTGAAAATTGCCACACAGCAAAGGTCAAAGTTGGCTAAATAGACCGAATTGGTACACGTGCAAAAGGTATATGACTTAATTGGAAAAAAAAAAGGTTTATGATTGAATTAGTACAATTGTAATAAGTTTTGGACCTTTTTTGGTAGTTATCCCATTATATTAAGAGCGGTTTGCAAAAATAGATATGCTAAATGATTCTTGCCTGTATTATTTGACTCTATCATTTGGTACACTGGTTAAGTAACTTAATTTTATTATACTTAAATTGTTGTAAATTTGAACCAAATTTGTAACACACACATATTGTGTGTATGAAATGAATAATGTGACTCAAGTGAGTCCATGGGTATGAAGAAAGTGCATGGACATTGCCCCAAGATTAATTAGTCATTAAGGGCGTGTATGGCAATAGTTCTGCTTCAGAAATCAACTTTTGGTCAGAAGTTGATTTTTTTATTCCTACTGCTGAGCAAAAGTTGATTTTTCTACTTCTGCTTCAGAAGTTAATTTCTAATCAAAAAAAGTCATTTGATAACATGACAAAATTTCTGCTTATGGAATAGAAATTTGTTTGGTAACAATTGAAAATTTTTACTTCTAAAATATTATTAACACAATTTTTTTTATAAAAATTAATGATCATAACCTAAAATGCATGTTAATCGAGAAATGTTGAATGCAAATATTGACAGATTTACGTATAATTTTCCATTTAATTATTCTATGTAGATGTGGAACAATTTTATGGGGAAAATTCTATTAATGAATATGATGGTTGAGTTGATGTATCCATGCTGAAAACACGATTAGTTCCAGTGCTTTCTCGCCTGTGCCTCTAGCATGGTTTATATCGCAATGGGCATGATATGTATACCTTATTTGTACCTAAACCGTCTCTTGTTCAGAGGTGCATCATGATAAGTTCAGTAAACCATACTATTGGACTAGTTGGTTTATGACAAGCAACAATGTTTTTCAACAATTTGGTCTAGTACTTGTTGAGAACTTAAGGAGAAATTCCAAATGAGTGCTGAACATAACATTCACAAACCCTGCATAATGCTTTGAAGGGTGTGAAGAATATCGACAAATAGAAACATACATGCATTTTGCCTTCTCAACAAGAACTTTCATTGCTTTCAAGAATTTGAGAAACAAGACAGATAACTTGAGAAGTTCAAACACAGCAACAACAATAGTATAATTGTGTCATCATGGGATTGCCCAGTCCACTTTAAAATATTTGTGGGGTGTCATTGAACCAACTTGGTCAATTGTTTAATCTACTTTGCCATGATTGTGTCTTCGCGGAATGCCATTTAACTAAGTCATGGGACATTTATTTCTTATAATTCGTTAAAAAATAATTTTGCTAAAGCACTTCCATACAATACAAAATTTAGTAAAAAATTATTACGATTATTTTATTTTAAAAATTATTTTTTATTTAATAATCGGAGGAGACTGGCGATGGCGGACGGCGGTTATCGATGGCGATTGTCTCTTTTGATTTTAGCTTATAGATAGAAGTAACTTTTTTTTAACTTCTGAAAGTTGCTCAAAATTATTTCTAAAGCAAAAAATTGTTTCAGAAATAGAAAAATAAAGTTACATAATCAAATGAATTTTTACTTTAAAAGTTGTGTTACTAAACGGATTTTTGCTTTAGATTTGCGGCAATGCGCCCCCCTAAGCCTTCCACCACGAATGGCTGTTTTGGTCAACGACACAAAGGAGAGGAGGGCATATACCTGTTGAAAGAATCCTATTGTTTCTTTTCAACACGCACTTGTTTTTCTTTTTTCTTTTTGCTTGTTTTTCGTGTAGATTGACAGAATTAGTCACAAACATGCCCCATTTAAGTGGATTTTTTTTCCAAAAAAAAAAAATTGCCTCTGCAATATGTGAAGATTAAGGGACAACAGGGTTAACAAAATAACCATAATAAAATAGCATTTGAAAAAGTCTTAACTCAAACCAAAATTAAAGATCGTGATTAAAATTCGGAAAAAAAGACGGCAGTAAAATTTAGTCACCCAGAGAGGGAAAAAATCACAGAAGATATATTGACTTCATGCGAGTTTGGTGCATCCCGAGTTCACAACCAATTCTTGATGTCCAATTTGTGAAGGCATGCACTGTTCCGCATGTGTAATTGCATATAATGTTATTACATTTAGACTGGTAATTCTAAACTCGCTTTCCTTTCTTTTTAACCCTTCTCTGGTCCTTAGGTCTGCACCATTCGTCTCATTCTCAAGTTGGGCCTGATATTTGTCTAGATTCTCCGACCTTTTGGAGCCTCCTATAAATTCAATTGCCCTCCTTCCTTGGCACTTCAAAGCGCAAGAAACAAAAAAAACAAAGGGCAGAGAGAGAGAGAGAGAGTTCATTTGTACTGTGCCCTTCAGTGCCTTCACAGTAATTTAGCTACTGGTATGGCAGGCAACAACAGGCAGAAGAAATTTTCATCTTCCTTCTCGCTCACGAGCTTGTTCAAGCCTCGGAGGGCGCACCGGGACGATGCTTGGGAGGCGGACTCCGTAAGCTCGAGGAAAACATATCCCAGCGACTACGACGGGGACCCCAGAATCGACGACAGAGCCACGATCTTCATCCGCAAGTTCCACGAAACCCGAGTCATGGAATCCGAACTCCAAGTGATCAAGGTCTAGCATAGGCCACCCCCTGGCCAAATTGGCTTTCTGTTTAGAGTTATATATGTTTGTCCAGTGTCTTCTTTAGTCTTCGGACTATTTATTGTATCGTGTATATGTATGTAGCTTACTTACCACAAGTGCTATCCTCCAACCAGCAGATTTGTAGAAAATGAATCTCTCAATTGGTTACGAGCTGACATATTTTGCAGTTGCAGTTGCGTTTCTCGTAGTTTGTTCATAGCTTTCACTCTTCGACTTGCCATCATTGTTGCTGCTTTGTAATGGTTATCTTTGAAAAGCCCTCGTACACACAGACAGATCAGAGCTCAAGGGTAGCTTTTGTGTGTGTGTGTTGTCTTAAAAGTGCAGGAGTATTTTAGTAGAGTGGATCGCATGGCTGAGAGTGAATTCGAAAAGAAAATTTTAGTCCATACATATTGAGGAACTTAATCTTTTTGCGCGCAAAAGGAGTTTGCACGTATCAGTTTTTCACAATACATCACTCTTATACTTCGCAAATCAACTGTAGGTATTTTGGGACCCTATTTCGAACAAAAATAATGACAAATGAATTCCTTTGAGCAGCACCTAATTGTAAACAAAAGAAAAACAAAAGGTGATGATATTAAACACGATATATCAATTTAGAGAAATGTTTTGCATAAAATATTCATTGATTGGAAAATCGTATGATTAGAAATAACTAAATGTACGGCCGGACCGTTTGGACATCAGCTTTCTCAAACTTATTCACAAATGATTACGTCCGTCACGTTTTTCCCAAGTGAAATTGCATGTGAAAAGGACGAGTTTTACCAATTGGTTGGCAAGGGTTGATTTGAAGGCCGGCGGAAATCTAGGAGAATAAATGAAAGGACATGGCTTATTATTGCGCGTCCTACCGAATTCAAGCCACGAAAGAATCGTCCTATGTGCTTCTTAAGAATCTTACTGTGTGCTTCTTCCTACTCTTTCCTCACACTCTCCTCCTCTTTTCACTGGTAACCAATTTTGACTCTAACGTCTGATTTTAACATGAGGCATATTCTATCCCATCCCAGGTAATCGCACTTCAGAAAAGCAGAAGCTTTCCTAGGTCTTAGATAGAAGTACGAGTTTTGGTAAGCTTCTATCTACGCCATCATCCCCACAACAATTTCGGGGAAAAGTATCAACAAAAGGTCTTAAACCTATTGCATTAGCGCCAATTCAATTCTAAACATTACGATTGTGTTAATTTAGTCATAGACCTTTTACATGTGTGCCAATTGAATTAATCTGGCCAATTTTGATCGAAAATAGCCGACGTGAATGCCGATAGTCTCGTGACGTGACCGACGCTTGATATTTCAAATGAGGAAAAGTCCATCATATTTCACCGCTCACCATCAATAGCCATCCTTTCCTTTTGCACATTGGTTGATTGGAAAAGCGAATAAATTGTGGAAGGCAGCTACAAATGTGTTACTAAATCAAACAAGCACCTTGAAGATTCATCCTAGCCCTCGGTCGTTTTATAATGAGATAATGATATAAATGGTTTTTGAAATTTGACTCAATAATGTACAATGTGATCTATAAACTTTTAATTCGACTAATATGGCCCTTGAGCTTCAGCCTAATGTCCAATGTGATCCCTGAAATTTTTAATTTGACTAATATAGTCCATGAACTTTTGGAATATGTTCAATTTAATCCTTGAACTATAGAAAGATGTTCAATATAATCATTCCATTAATTCAAATACAGGGACGATATTGAACATTTTCTTACGGTTTAGGGATTTAGTTGAACATATTTTAAAAGTTCGGGATCACATTGAACAAATTAAAAGTTTAGGTACTACATCGCACATTAGGCTAAAGTTCATGGATCATATTTGTTAAATCAAAATTTCATATGCCGCGTTGCGTATCGAATCAAAATTTAAGGACCACATTTTTCCTTTTACAATTCACCCAAAATTCCTCGAGAGGATGAGAATCGTCTTCTCTTTGGGACGTTGTGCTGAGACAAGGCAAGAGCAGTGCCAGGCTGAAAGTGAGGAAAGAACACGCATGGGGGTTGGTGTATGCTTTACCTTTTCCTAAAGCTGGGACAAGCAGGCGCAACGCCCACCATTGGCTTTGGGCTCTTGAGTTGTCATCTATATATTCACCTTTTTTTTTTTTTTTCTCTTGGATACTGCTCGAGCTTCTTTGGGAATTCAGCCAAGTTCCATCTTTCCTAAAACCGATGGCTTTAAGCCCTCCAATGTCACAATCCACACTTTTTCTGCATAAATTCAATTGACTTCCCCGCATTGGAATTGATTTGTTGTTTTTTTCATAACGAAACGGCTTAATTTAAACAGGTAAATCTCATTGATAAAAATAAACATAAAAAGGTAAATCTCGACTTTACGAAGGACTTTTTTACTTTATGGTCCGGATCAATTACTCCACCCGATATTTTCGCTCTTAGTAGCATGGAGAAGCCGCTCCGTGCCATAGGTCTATTCCTTGATCGCTAAGCCAAGCCAACCCCATGAGATTGGGGATGGGTTGCGCTTTTTTCCTCCTTTTCAATCATTTTCTCTTCTCCCGCTTGAACATCTGAGAAGGGTAAGTTTCTTGAGAGATTGTTAGGGTTAAAATTTGTTCATTCTATTAGCTCTCCAATGTGGAACGCCGGTTCTAATTCTCAAATTTGACGACCGAAATGTCTGGCAATATTATAATAAAATTGCTCTCCCTTCCTCTCTCTTCCCCCCTTTAACGCCTGCTAAAATGTCTCCTCTTTGATTGATCTTTTGTGTTTTAATGTTGCTTCGAAGCTACGAAGGCAAAAGGTCATATCTAAGATATTTCAGTTAGATACATCAAACGCTTATTATTTCTCATATTCACGCCATGCCTTTGAGTTCAATCATTCGGATATCCTACAAGTAAATTCGCATCCCGTTGAATGTGCTATTTGCTATTGTGATCCTTGAATTCAAGCCCACCGTTCGTTCGAGTCAATGCAAAGGGGCAGCAGAACTTCGATTATGGGATTTCAAGAGCCCTCTCTCCCCCCGTAAAATTCTTCTAGAAGTATCAGCGAATTAGCACCAAACCCATGTAGCAAAAACTTGATTTAGTTGTTATATATGTGGCAAAACTATGCACATCGCTCAATCCAGTAGAGTCTTTAAGGAACTCAGTTGATTTGGATTCAAGAATGAAACCTTAAATCATAGCATAAAAAAAAGAAAAAGAAAACCTAGTCCACCATGTGAAAAGCAACCATGGCGGGTGGCGGCTGGCTAGGACAACTGTTGCGAAATGAATGCAGAAGCTAACAAGATCTTGCAATTAAAGTAATATGAGTGCAAATGAAGTTGCCAGAGAAATCAACGAGGGGACAATAAAGAACGCAAGAAATTCTCGTAGTTCTGTTTGAGTGTCGGTACGTACTCCATAATGAGAGCCAATCGCAAAATCTGATGACATAGTTACAATCGCTTGCATGCTTAAGTGTTTCCAATCCTAGATTATACTTGAAATCCATAGTATTCAACTTCGTGTAATTGCTTGATAAAATAAATTACGGTGAATTAACTCGCGGCCCGAAACGCTCCTTCATTAATTCTTAATGAAGGAAACGCCTCGGTTGGACGTACGCTTCTCTGGTTGATTTGCTTCTTTGGTGCAGAGATCTTTGTTCTTTCATTGACCATGGACAAATGAATCTTGGACGTACACTTTGAAGTTCGTACATATATTACGAACCGATCTACATCCTCCGATTTCGCTCGGGTTTTCTACACAATATTTACAATCCAGATAATATAAAATTAATTAAAAAAATCCATAAAATTCAAAAATACTCATGGCTGACACCTGAATTTTAATTATTTTTTTAAAAAAAATTAATTAAAAATTCCATAAAAATTCAAAAATTAAAAAAATTAACTTTGGAAACCTTCATCAAGCCTGAGGAATCAATTTTGAACAAAAAATAATTTTTGGTATTTTTTGCATTTTAATATTTTTCTTATTAGGAAAATAATAATAATAAAACTTAGAAAAATAGGTTCTATGGCCGCAAAAATATGGAAAAATATCCAATTTTTTTATTTTAAATATATTTTTATTTTGGCCTCTTAAAATTAGAAAAATATAATTCAAGATTACGTGTTTCTTCGCAAACGTAATTTTGAATTGAGCTTAAAAAATGCAATTTGAGTCATGTTATTTTCATTCTTTACTTTTTATTAGTTTTGAAATTTCCCTCTAATAGCTCAATTTTCATCCTGGCCCAATTGCACGCAAAATTGCTCAATTTGGCAAGGGGGCCTAATTGAAGTTTTATTTTTTAATTTATTTCCCAAATCACCAAAAATGAAATTAAATTTTTTCAGGGGATGCCCATGCAAATCCAAGACCTTTACCCTATGTTTTCACCCTTCCAAATCCATTGGTGGGGTTGGCTTGGCCTGATTTGTTCACTAGGTTCCTCAATAGCTTCAATTTCACTTTTGAGTCGGAACAAAAATTTGGGGTATTTGCATATAAAAAAAATTCAATCTAATCCCAACTCGTCATTTGTAGATGATATTAATGTTGTTGAATTCAATTTTGGTATTATTTTTGAAAAAAAAATGATGAATCACGGTCCAATTTGAAGGGTCCTGATTGAACCGGATCAATCGGGTGGGTCCAACCCTCGATTGACCCGGCTTGACCAAAAAATAGACCATTTTCTGGTCTCGATTTGCGGGCGCAGGAAGGACGTCGCGAGGAGGAGTTTATAGAGATCATCATTCGTTCGCACGCGCCTGAGGATCGTCAGAGCTATTGGACTGGAGTAGCCGCCGGCGTGCCTAATGGCACGTGAGCAGGCGGCTGGGCAGGTGCAACAGGAGGACAGAAGTTGGTTCTCTCACGCGGGGGAGATTTAGGGCGTGCATGACAACCATTCTGTTCCAGAAATAATTTCTGAAACAGAAATAGATTTTTCTATTTCTGCCAGAAACAAAAAATTTTTGCTTCTGGTTTTGGGTCAAAATCTATTTCTAGAACAGATTTTTGTTTCAGAAATAAAAAAAACAGATTTGCGTTGTCAAACGAGTTTCTCTTCCAAACCTATTTCTGAAATAGGTTTGGAATAGAAATAGAGAAATAGAAACATTGTCATGCGCACCCTTATCTTTCCTATCGAGATTCGCTAGAGCTGCCAGAGACGACTGTGACATCCCGAAATTCGGACAATTATAAGATGAATGAATTTGGATTTTTGGGATTAAGAGACAAATATTGGACATCGCCTCGAAAGGCTCGAAATTGGCCGATTGGTTCCAGAGTGCCGAGAAGAAAGGCAGTAATTGGAAATGACCGTTTCGCCCCGCCGATTTTCTTTAGACTCCCTAGACAGTGGGTAGTGGAATTTTTAGTGAGATTTGAATTCCAATCTAGTGCGATCTCTTGACCAATTCCGTTCGCTGCTTGAACCCCAATTTGTCCAGTTTGAGTCCGATCAGTCCCAATTTGCACGAATCTCGAGAAATGTCTCGTCAAATATCAAATCAATCACTTCAATCGCGTCAATCGACCATCGGTCACCATCAGTCAAACTTTTGACCGGTCAACTCGTGAATAGTGCCGGTCAACTCGTGAATTGGAAGATATTTTCTCTCTCTCCTCTCTCTCTCTCTCTCTCTCTCTCTCTCTCTTCATTTGGCCAGCCACATTCTCTCTCTATCTCAAAAATTTCGTGGCTCATCCTCTCTCTAATCTCTTTCTCATTTTCTCTCGGTTTTGGTCCACCGGAGCTCCGCTGTTCACCGCCCGTTTCGCCGCCCAAAACGTCGTCAGTTTTGAGACGCCCTTTTAACCTCACCTTCACCTATCTCTCTAGAAGTTCTCCACCAAAAATCAGCTCAAGATGAGCCCTGGAACCCCCTCAAACAGAGCCAAAACCGGACCCTGCACAGGCTGAATCCCAGTTTTCTGCTGCCAACTTCAACTGGCCGCCGACGAAAATCCGACCGTTGGATCATCGTGTTTTTTCGGGTATGGTTTATTTCTATCTCTTGTGGTTCTAACCCAACTTGAATCACCTCGATCGGAGGTCGTTTGACCTTTCAAATATGCTTTCTCGTATCAGTCGACGAATCTGTCTTTTGCTGCTCGAATTTCGTATCTTGTTCATGTTGAAGTATCTTGACTCCAGCAGCCTCTAGGACTCATTTTTAGGTTCAAATATTGATTTTTAGTATGTTTTCATTCTGGTCCAGCCTCTGCAAAGTTCGGTTCACCTTAGATCATCGCGATCTAACGTCGATTTCCAAATCCGTTTGCTGCCACCGGCTGTCCGCCTCTGTTCCAGCTTGTTTCCCTGGCTTGTTAGCCTTATTTAGGTAAGTTTTACTTCTAAATCTTGAGTAGGGCATTGGATTATGAATAATCCAATGCCCTACTCAAGATTTAGAAGTAAAACTTACCTAAATAAGGCTAACAAGCCAGGGAAACAAGCTGGAACAGAGGCGGACAGCCGGTGGCAGCAAACGGATTTGGAAATCGACGTTAGATCGCGATGATCTAAGGTGAACCGAACTTTGCAGAGGCTGGACCAGAATGAAACATACTAAAAATCAATATTTGAACCTAAAAATGAGTCCTAGAGGCTGCTGGAGTCAAGATACTTCAACATGAACAAGATACGAAATTCGAGCAGCAAAAGACAGATTCGTCGACTGATACGAGAAAGCATATTTGAAAGGTCAAACGACCTCCGATCGAGGTGATTCAAGTTGGGTTAGAACCACAAGAGATAGAAATAAACCATACCCGAAAAACACGATGATCCAACGGTCGGATTTTCGTCGGCGGCCAGTTGAAGTTGGCAGCAGAAAACTGGGATTCAGCCTGTGCAGGGTCCGGTTTTGGCTCTGTTTTGAGGGGGTTCCAGGGCTCATCTTGAGCTGATTTTTGGTGGAGAACTTCTAGAGAGATAGGTGAAGGTGAGGTTAAAAGGGCGTCTCAAACTGACGACGTTTGGGCGGCGAAACGGGCGGTGAACAGCGGAGCTCCGGTGGACCAAACCGAGAGAAAATGAGAAAGAGATTAGAGAGAGGATGAGCCACGAAATTTTTGAGATAGAGAGAGAATGTTGGCTGGCCAAATGAAGAGAGAGAGAGAGAGAGAGAGAGAGAGAGAGGAGAGAGAAAAATATCTTCCAATTCACGAGTTGACCGGCACTATTCACGAGTTGACCGGTCAAAAGTTTGACTGATGGTGACCGATGGTCGATTGACGCGATTGAAGTGATTGATTTGATATTTGACGAGACATTTCTCGAGATTCGTGCAAATTGGGACTGATCGGACTCAACTGGACAAATTGGGGTTCAAGCGCGAACGGAATTGGTCAAGAGATCGCACTAGATTGGAATT
Source organism: Psidium friedrichsthalianum (assembly GCA_019149425.1). Lineage (NCBI taxonomy): Eukaryota > Viridiplantae > Streptophyta > Magnoliopsida > Myrtales > Myrtaceae > Psidium > Psidium friedrichsthalianum. Next base: position 4,595 of record JAGVVM010019010.1, on the reverse strand, counting down.
CAAATCTCACTAAAAATTCCACTACCCACTGTCTAGGGAGTCTAAAGAAAATCGGCGGGGCGAAACGGTCATTTCCAATTTACTGCCTTTCTTCTCGGCACTCTGGAACCAATCGGCCAATTTCGAGCCTTTCGAGGCGATGTCCAATATTTGTCTCTTATCCCAAAAATCCAAATTCATTCATCTTATAATTGTCCGAATTTCGGGATGTCACAGTCGTCTCTGGCAGCTCTAGCGAATCTCGATAGGAAAGATAAGGGTGCGCATGACAATGTTTCTATTTCTCTATTTCTATTCCAAACCTATTTCAGAAATAGGTTTGGAAGAGAAACTCGTTTGACAACGCAAATCTGTTTTTTTATTTCTGAAACAAAAATCTGTTCTAGAATAGATTTTGACCCAAACCAGAAGCAAAAATTTTTTGTTTCTGGCAGAAATAGAAAAATCTATTTCTGTTTCAGAAATTATTTCTGGAACAGAATGGTTGTCATGCACGCCCTAAATCTCCCCCGCGTGAGAGAACCAACTTCTGTCCTCCTGTTGCACCTGCCCAGCCGCCTGCTCACGTGCCATTAGGCACGCCGGCGGCTACTCCAGTCCAATAGCTCTGACGATCCTCAGGCGCGTGCGAACGAATGATGATCTCTATAAACTCCTCCTCGCGACGTCCTTCCTGCGCCCGCAAATCGAGACCAGAAAATGGTCTATTTTTTTGGTCAAGCCGGGTCAATCGAGGGTTGGACCCACCCGATTGATCCGGTTCAATCAGGACCCTTCAAATTGGACCGTGATTCATCATTTTTTTTTCAAAAATAATACCAAAATTGAATTCAACAACATTAATATCATCTACAAATGACGAGTTGGGATTAGATTGATTTTTTTTTATATGCAAATACCCCAAATTTTTGTTCTGACTCAAAAGTGAAATTGAAGCTATTGAGGAACCTAGTGAACAAATCAGGCCAAGCCAACCCCACCAATGGATTTGGAAGGGTGAAAACATAGGGTAAAGGTCTTGGATTTGCATGGGCATCCCCTGAAAAAATTTAATTTCATTTTTGGTGATTTGGGAAATAAATTAAAAAATAAAACTTCAATTAGGCCCCCCTTGCCAAATTGAGCAATTTTGCGTGCAATTGGGCCAGGATGAAAATTGAGCTATTAGAGGGAAATTTCAAAACTAATAAAAAGTAAAGAATGAAAATAACATGACTCAAATTGCATTTTTTTAAGCTCAATTCAAAATTACGTTTGCGAAGCAACACGTAATCTTGAATTATATTTTTCTAATTTTAAGAGGCCAAAATAAAAATATATTTAAAATAAAAAATTGGATATTTTTCCATATTTTTGCGGCCATAGAACCTATTTTTCTAAGTTTTATTATTATTATTTTCCTAATAAGAAAAATATTAAAATGCAAAAAATACCAAAAATTATTTTTTGTTCAAAATTGATTCCTCAGGCTTGATGAAGGTTTCCAAAGTTAATTTTTTTAATTTTTGAATTTTTATGGAATTTTTAATTAATTTTTTTTAAAAAATAATTAAAATTCAGGTGTCAGCCATGAGTATTTTTGAATTTTATGGATTTTTTTAATTAATTTTATATTATCTGGATTGTAAATATTGTGTAGAAAACCCGAGCGAAATCGGAGGATGTAGATCGGTTCGTAATATATGTACGAACTTCAAAGTGTACGTCCAAGATTCATTTGTCCATGGTCAATGAAAGAACAAAGATCTCTGCACCAAAGAAGCAAATCAACCAGAGAAGCGTACGTCCAACCGAGGCGTTTTCCTTCATTAAGAATTAATGAAGGAGCGTTTCGGGCCGCGAGTTAATTCACCGTAATTTATTTTATCAAGCAATTACACGAAGTTGAATACTATGGATTTCAAGTATAATCTAAGATTGGAAACACTTAAGCATGCAAGCGATGGTAACTATGTCATCAGATTTTGCGATTGGCTCTCATTATGGAGTACGTACCGACACTCAAACAGAACTACGAGAATTTCTTGCGTTCTTTATTGTCCCCTCGTTGATTTCTCTGGCAACTTCATTTGCACTCATATTACTTTAATTGCAAGATCTTGTTAGCTTCTGCATTCATTTCGCAACAGTTGTCCTAGCCAGCCGCCACCCGCCATGGTTGCTTTTCACATGGTGGACTAGGTTTTCTTTTTCTTTTTTTTATGCTATGATTTAAGGTTTCATTCTTGAATCCAAATCAACTGAGTTCCTTAAAGACTCTACTGGATTGAGCGATGTGCATAGTTTTGCCACATATATAACAACTAAATCAAGTTTTTGCTACATGGGTTTGGTGCTAATTCGCTGATACTTCTAGAAGAATTTTACGGGGGAGAGAGGGCTCTTGAAATCCCATAATCGAAGTTCTGCTGCCCCTTTGCATTGACTCGAACGAACGGTGGGCTTGAATTCAAGGATCACAATAGCAAATAGCACATTCAACGGGATGCGAATTTACTTGTAGGATATCCGAATGATTGAACTCAAAGGCATGGCGTGAATATGAGAAATAATAAGCGTTTGATGTATCTAACTGAAATATCTTAGATATGACCTTTTGCCTTCGTAGCTTCGAAGCAACATTAAAACACAAAAGATCAATCAAAGAGGAGACATTTTAGCAGGCGTTAAAGGGGGGAAGAGAGAGGAAGGGAGGGCAATTTTATTATAATATTGCCAGACATTTCGGTCGTCAAATTTGAGAATTAGAACCGGCGTTCCACATTGGAGAGCTAATAGAATGAACAAATTTTAACCCTAACAATCTCTCAAGAAACTTACCCTTCTCAGATGTTCAAGCGGGAGAAGAGAAAATGATTGAAAAGGAGGAAAAAAGCGCAACCCATCCCCAATCTCATGGGGTTGGCTTGGCTTAGCGATCAAGGAATAGACCTATGGCACGGAGCGGCTTCTCCATGCTACTAAGAGCGAAAATATCGGGTGGAGTAATTGATCCGGACCATAAAGTAAAAAAGTCCTTCGTAAAGTCGAGATTTACCTTTTTTTATGTTTATTTTTATCAATGAGATTTACCTGTTTAAATTAAGCCGTTTCGTTATGAAAAAAACAACAAATCAATTCCAATGCGGGGAAGTCAATTGAATTTATGCAGAAAAGTGTGGATTGTGACATTGGAGGGCTTAAAGCCATCGGTTTTAGGAAAGATGGAACTTGGCTGAATTCCCAAAGAAGCTCGAGCAGTATCCAAGAGAAAAAAAAAAAAAAGGTGAATATATAGATGACAACTCAAGAGCCCAAAGCCAATGGTGGGCGTTGCGCCTGCTTGTCCCAGCTTTAGGAAAAGGTAAAGCATACACCAACCCCCATGCGTGTTCTTTCCTCACTTTCAGCCTGGCACTGCTCTTGCCTTGTCTCAGCACAACGTCCCAAAGAGAAGACGATTCTCATCCTCTCGAGGAATTTTGGGTGAATTGTAAAAGGAAAAATGTGGTCCTTAAATTTTGATTCGATACGCAACGCGGCATATGAAATTTTGATTTAACAAATATGATCCATGAACTTTAGCCTAATGTGCGATGTAGTACCTAAACTTTTAATTTGTTCAATGTGATCCCGAACTTTTAAAATATGTTCAACTAAATCCCTAAACCGTAAGAAATGTTCAATATCGTCCCTGTATTTGAATTAATGGAATGATTATATTGAACATCTTTCTATAGTTCAAGGATTAAATTGAACATATTCCAAAAGTTCATGGACTATATTAGTCAAATTAAAAATTTCAGGGATCACATTGGACATTAGGCTGAAGCTCAAGGGCCATATTAGTCGAATTAAAAGTTTATAGATCACATTGTACATTATTGAGTCAAATTTCAAAACCATTTATATCATTATCTCATTATAAAACGACCGAGGGCTAGGATGAATCTTCAAGGTGCTTGTTTGATTTAGTAACACATTTGTAGCTGCCTTCCACAATTTATTCGCTTTTCCAATCAACCAATGTGCAAAAGGAAGGATGGCTATTGATGGTGAGCGGTGAAATATGATGGACTTTTCCTCATTTGAAATATCAAGCGTCGGTCACGTCACGAGACTATCGGCATTCACGTCGGCTATTTTCGATCAAAATTGGCCAGATTAATTCAATTGGCACACATGTAAAAGGTCTATGACTAAATTAACACAATCGTAATGTTTAGAATTGAATTGGCGCTAATGCAATAGGTTTAAGACCTTTTGTTGATACTTTTCCCCGAAATTGTTGTGGGGATGATGGCGTAGATAGAAGCTTACCAAAACTCGTACTTCTATCTAAGACCTAGGAAAGCTTCTGCTTTTCTGAAGTGCGATTACCTGGGATGGGATAGAATATGCCTCATGTTAAAATCAGACGTTAGAGTCAAAATTGGTTACCAGTGAAAAGAGGAGGAGAGTGTGAGGAAAGAGTAGGAAGAAGCACACAGTAAGATTCTTAAGAAGCACATAGGACGATTCTTTCGTGCTTGAATTCGGTAGGACGCGCAATAATAAGCCATGTCCTTTCATTTATTCTCCTAGATTTCCGCCGGCCTTCAAATCAACCCTTGCCC
>JAGVVM010019009.1:0-21154 GCA_019149425.1 Psidium friedrichsthalianum | reverse complement strand
TGTCCTATGAAGAATTCGTGATAGAATGCATCCTTCCTCTCTTAACTATAGTCACTAGTTTTCATGCACACATGTAGTTATTTTTTTCATGCTAAAGTTGATATTTTTAATTGGACGGACAAATGAAAACACTACTTTATTTTTGGATTTTGTTAACATAAAGTTTTTTTTTGTGATTATGAGAATAACAGCATGTTGTGGGTCATAATTTTTGAAGGAGTTGGCCCCACAGTAATTTTTAATTTTTAATTATTTATTTTTTATTGATTAGAATATACTCTTAATCTTATAGTGGATTTATTTTTCAGAAAGCAATTGATTACTTTGCTCGTGTCATAGGACTATACGATTTGTTTTTCAAAGCAAATTTCGAATGGACGGCATTTTTGTTCTTTCAATAACTAAAAACAGACATTTGTTCACAAAGTTAAGGAAAAGAAATGACAATGATCAAGTTGGCTGTTGCGCTGCAAAGATAATTAGGAATCTCATAAAGATTGGTATTTAATTGAAAGTGAGTAGTTAACTTATTTCTTTTATCTTTTATCCCTTCGTTTGGCCAATTTTACGTTTATCTCATCAAAGTATATCACCTTACAATATCACTCATAGATAAGGGCTAAATAGAAAATTGAAAGCGAGGGAAAAGCCAATTAGGACTTAATATGGAAAAATTACCAAAAAAGTCCTAAACCTATTGTAATTGTATCGATTTAGTCCTTTTTTTTTTTTTACTAATTTATTCCTAAGTCTTTTGCAATTCTGTCATTTAGTCAATCTGATCAATTTGGCAGCCGGTGCAGGCTATTTGGCAACATAATATTTCAATATATAGAACATATATGGACATGCTTTTCATACTTAATTATTTAAGTTGAAGTGCGTAAATTAATAATAGAGTCATCATAAAGTTTCAATCATTCGTTAATTTACGGGGCGATCATAATAGATATGTGAGCTTTTATCATAGTATCTGCCAATGAAATAAAAAGCTCTCTGCACGAGCATTCTTCGAATAGAAATATTAATTTATTTGTAGAACAAGTCCACTTCGCAATAAGAACTGTGGATATTATTTACAATCCCGCTTACTTAATTATTTTTCTGGCACCTTTTTTTTTACGGAATGAAGATCCTAAAATTTATAGATTGTTGAAATAAGCCGACCATTTCACGTATGGCTGTTAAATGTCATTCAATTACTGGAAACAATATCAAAAAAATTTTGAACCTATTGTATTGGTGCCGATTGAATTCTAAGATTTTATATTTGTGCTAGTTGAATTAATCCGGTCAATTTTGGCTAGAAATCGTTGACATTGATGCTAGCCGTTCTACATGGCATGCCTGATGCTCATGTGGATTAAAATTTTTTTTTTGGGCTTTTCATCTTATTTTTCGTGTTCTTTTCTTTTCTTTTATTTAGGGCCGATGACCCTTACTAGCACTAGGCGAGGGCTGCACGCTGTTGCTAGATCTGGGCGTCTAGCCTTGCCTAGACCCCATAAGGGTTGTGACGCCCTCACTTGGGGCTATAAGGGGTCGCCAGCGCCCTCGCTTGGGGCTATAAGGGGTCACCAACCCTAAAAAAAAAGAAGTAAAGAAGGTAAGAAGAACTAAAAGCCAAAAAATTACTAAAAAATCTTCACGTGATCATTGGTCGTGCCATATAGGACAACTAACGTCCAATAATTTACAGCCAAAATTGATCGGATGGACTTAATTGATATAAATACAATAGGTTTATGATTAAATTGGAATAAGCAAAAGGTTTAGGATTGAATCGATATTAATGTAATAAGTTTAGAATTTTTTTGATATTTTTCCCTCCAAAAACCCATCTATTAGAGTCACCCCCATCATTTAAGAAAACTATTTTGGCGAGACTTTTCAAAATACCTAACATCCCTAAAATGCATGTTAAATAGCGACCCAACATCCGCGCTAACAGCTACCGTCGCATTAATAAAGACTTGACTATGCATGCCATTCACACAGACACGGACACACGCATCGCATCAGTACTTGATTTTCCAAGGATTTTTGGCCACTCATAGTGAATCTTGACCTTCACTTTCCAACCTGTATGCCATTCTCAAAGTCCTTATCACACATAGAAAAAAAAATATATTTATGACCCGAAAATGGCGTACAATATAGCTTAATATTCCACGTTAAGACGCCCCGTCTTTAATGAAGCGAGTAAGAAATTCATGAGGAAGCCCCCACCTTCTTTTGGGTACAGCTTAAAATGACGGACTACCTTGGGAGCGACTCAGTCTTCGACTCATTAAAGAAAGCTAGGAAAGGAAAAAGTTGGCCGTGGGGAGAGAGGAGAGAGAGAGAGAATTCGTGAAAATGACGCTAGTTAAAGTGAAGAAAAGTCTGCAAATAATGCGAGGGGGCGAGTCAAACATCGCACCCTAAAGCATGATTTGACCATGATACGAACTCGAAAGGAAAAGGTGGGTTTCCTCCAGCCCTCTTGTGGCGAAGCTAGGGGTGGATGGATTAATCAAGGTGATTAGTCAAAGATGAGAATGATTTGATGCGCGATCGCGTGCGCTAGACGATAAGATAAAGAGCAAACGAGTGGAAGAGAGAGACCGAGTTTAGTGGAGGAAACCCTCTCGTTCTCTTCTGCATGGAAAATCATGCACCAAAAGACAAAAAGTTAGAGTGAGGGGGAGAGAGGAGATGGCAATTTATCATCGTATTTTATTGTGCATGGACTAATGGAGCATGAAATGTGGACTTTTCATGTCAATCTAGGGTTTTTCTTAAACTAACAGGAAGATTGAACATTCTCTAAAGCATGGCCCACCACTTTAGTCCATGAATATTTATGTATATATTGTACATATAAGTGATGATTGATTGGGGTGGGTCCTGCCTCTTTTTGACTTTTCTTTCTTTGATTGGAATTAGGTTGATTTGAACATTTGAAAAAAAGAGGTTGGATCGGGTTCTCTTCCTCGTCCGAAATGCTGGATCCTCTTTGCGTTCGGGCTTTGCCCGCACGTAATCCAAAGCGAATTTTTTTGGCTAAGTATGTATGTGATTACTGATTACCTGAGTTGATCGGTGTGGAATGATGCCACGTTTTGGGCCTGACACGTGCGCAATAAATTCCGGCTACCGAATACGCTCATATTGGGACATGATCTTCTGGAAAAAGGTAGGGAGGGGGGCCCAAAATCAAATGTTAGGTAACTTTGAATCCCGGCATTTTTGGGTTTTCCCAAAGTTTTGGTTAAACCCTAAGGCTACTTATCAATTGATGTGTTGTGCAAGAGTTAAACGTTTACGTCCGAGCAGGTGAAACGTCGCGTTGGTCATGGTGTCGTCATCGGAAAAAGAAAAAAAATCGAATCGTTAATGGGTGGAACCGTAAGTGTTCATGGATGGCTTCGTTAGGTGGGATATTTCCTGATGAATTCGTTTGATTGATAGTAAATTTCAATTTTTACCATTGCTTATCCAGTTAAAATATTTAAATATCAAACCATACATTCATTTGAACAAACGAGGGTATTCGCAAAATTCTTCTGATCTTTTTTAAGTTCAATCGGTTTTAGGTTAAAACGTGATCCACGAGGCAACACCCCTGATTAGGTTAGAAAAAAACTTTCGGGTAGAAGCTAGAGCACGTTGATCGGCAGATCCATCGGTTGACCTGTGTTTACAAATGGTGTTGGAGCAGCCATGGAACATCATGTCGTGAAGACACATGGTGAACACATTCCATGTTTATGAAATATCAGGAGCTCTAAAGTCCCACTCGATTTCTCGTGCAAAAAATAAATATATGGAGCATCCATGTGCATCGGTAATTAGGAATGTGCATGTCGGCGAGTACGTCAGAGTCCTAACATGGAGGCAGCCCGAGACATTGAGATACATAACAGGGAAGGCTAAAGTCCCGTTTGGTCGGGCGTAGAATGACTCTGGATCGCAAGGCGCTTGAGTATGCGGGCGAAGAGTGAGAGAGAGCTTTGAAGTTTGTTCAATAACCGAATGGAAATCGGGTCGAAATGTTGATGATCATTGAGCACATTTTCGGTACTTGGTTGGCTCATGTGGATTTGGGCCTCGTTCCGACCCAGCCTTAGAATGAGCCCAATTTCGGCATCCGTGTACACGGTTGGTTAGTGAAGAGGCGCCTTTTTCTAAGGCCCAATTGCGTCTCCTATCCAATTTGTCGGTCTCTCAATAACAGGCAATGTGGAGCCACCGGCCCTTGGGCTCGACTGGCATGAAGCACCGAACTTTGTTCCAACAGGTTCAAGCTCCTCATGGATTTTCAGATGTAAATTTAGTTTTAGAGCATTTGAATATTCTCGAAGTCCTACCTTTTAAAAGCTGTTCTATAACTATGGTTGCTGCGTTGTGAAGCATTGCAATCCGCAAGGCCAAGCGAAACAGCTTTCTTAAAGCCGTCGCAAGCTATAGCAGGTTCGAAGGCGACTAGCTCCAAGATGTTCGCAAAAAGTTCTTATACAAGCAGCAGTGGCAATCTGTTTCGCAGCTGATGAATTCGACGTTATATACAACATTGAGAGGGGAAAAAAAAATGGACTCAGGACATCTTATATCGTAGAGAAGTCGACGTGTACTAATAGGGGACCAATACGCTAAAGCATAATATTTGGGCAAGAAGGGTGATCGGGCTTAAAGCCGTCTTGATCACAAACTGGCGATAGGAAAGCGCCAAAGCTTGGTTTAGCCGGAACTTCCTAACATCCCTCCAAAACCACGAACTTCAACACCAGTCCACCGCCACTCCCTCCACCACCGACCCGGAACCACCAGTCCTCCACAAGCTACTGCTATTACCATCTCCAGTTTACTCCTCTACGAGCAGTCTTGCCAGCTCTACTTTTATCACCTCATTTGCACCTCCAACTCCAACTCTTCTTCATGGCCATCTTAGGGCTCCGATTATACCACAAAAACCTCCACAAGACCATCTCCATCTGTCAACCATCATTCTGTTCTGCCACCGCATTCACCTCCTAACCAGCAACCACCATGCTCCAACGTCACTTATTTCCACCTTCACCTCCACAAAAACCTTATCTTGCTGTCTCCAATGCTCTGCTACCACCACCATGGCCGCAAACCGACTTTAAGGTCTGAGTGGTACCACCACAGCTTTTCCAAATACTATATTCACCATCGCAACTACCACCGCCAGCAGCTTACTTCAACATTTCACACAGCCAGCAATATCCCTGCTTCTCATCTCAGTGAACATGTAACTATGCTTACATGAAGAAAGATCACATTTCCCGGCTAACATAAGCCCAAACAAATTAAAACCAGTGAATTTCCATTCTGTTCTATCAAATAAGACTGTCAAAGAACAAGCTGGTAGCTCAGCGCTTGAAAGTATCTTAAGATGGAAATACTTGTAATGGCATCATCCAGCTAACTGAAACATATAAACTAAAATGAAGAGATGACATTTTAAAAGCAATGAATCTTCTCAGACCGTATTATGCAATGAATTTCCTCATCAAATGTTGTTTACTTTAAGTATGATAATCCTACTGCCTAGCCCATCAAATTCTTGGAACCAATCATGCTGCTTAGACCATCAAACTCTCGAAATCTTTGAAAAAACTGTTATGATACTGCAACATTTTTGCTTGACGATATGCCAACATCTTACCTTACTTGATAGTATAACAGTTAGTGATCGGGACATCATACTATGGGAACTAGCACGACCTGGTATGACTGACTTGGTCAAACCAAGTCCTCTTTGGCTAAAGACAGGAGAAAACAAGCCTCACTGAAGCTCAGCTGTGGAACGAGGAAATTTATTCTCACTTCCTTTAACTAAGCACCATAAAAACTAATCTACTATGAAATATCATTGTCACCTAATCGGAGAGACATTATTTTCATGGGGGTCCAGAAAGACAAAATGTTGACCCACAGAGAGGACTCCAACCAGTTTAAAATGTACATCACAATGATATTCCGTTTATTCCACAACTCGAGACAAAAGTAGCAAAAGTAAGAGAGGATGAAGGTACCAATATTCCTTGCAACTATGCTCATGCATATAAGTCTCAACGAACAATGAGCAGATAAACAAAGCAGCTTTTTCACCAAAAGCACCCATGCCTGAGCTTCCTGCAAAGTGACAACTGGGATCAGAAACAGAATCAAGAGCTTTGCAGTTGATGCAATTCACATCCTTTCAGTTTAAGAATCAACGCTACGGAAGAGATGCTCTAACAATTGTCGAGAGAGAGACCGTGTAAAAGCATCCATGATGAAGAGTACTATTTGGAACTCTAAGGCACACGGCAAGATCCAAACAAGGACCGTTCAAGTCTTTAGAAACTGCTATTTTACATTACTTGTTTCGACTTTCTAACACTTCATACAAATGACTGAATACCTGATTATTTATAGGGTGAACAAGATGGATGAAATATGTAACCACAAAAAAAAAAAAAAAAAAGCTCGGGCACGCATCAATTTGTAAACCCTATTATCCATACACCTTGGTTGACATCTTTGTTGTTAGATAAAATGCATTCATTGCTGTCTTTACGTTCCAAACACCCTCTCATACTCGATATCTTTTCCTCTAGCATTTTCCCTCTCCTATGTTAGTGATAACTTACCAAAGCATTCCTTTAGATACATAGATTCACTAGAACAGTAAGAATATTTCTAGGTGTGTGCATCAAATAGCTTAGGGAGCAAAATGAAGTAATCAGTAGAGATCTCTACTAGGCTACACCAAAAATCCCACCCACACCCTCCCTCAGATTGCAATAATCTTTAATAGGACCTTTGTTGTCTTGCTATCTCATTACACCCAAATAAAGCAAAATTTATAAAAACATTTGAGATATAGGTCTCCAATGTGTTATGAAGATGCTCCAATTTTCATGAATGTTATTACCAAACAAAATTTTGGGAAGAACAAGCGGTGGCCCTTCCAAAATGTTCTTGATCAAATCGAACAGTAGACCACCATTGCAAATTTCAATCAATGTAAGTCTGCAATGACGGTCTACTGGATTCTCACCTAAATAGGGGAGGGAGGGAGAGAGAGAGAGAGAGAGAGAGAGAGAGTACTATGAAGTACTTAATGTCTTTACAACTCTGCAATTAAATGATGCATCTAATTAGACAGCTTAAGACATCAGTATACATAAAGAAAGCTCTATTATAACAGCACTTTGGAACAAATAACAGTTCTTCTCACATGAGATTGCCAAATGCAATTGTCAAGATGAAATATCCAATTTGTTAAGAAGTTCAAAGCAAACTGACTCACAATATGTAGCCCATCTGTTGACATCTAAAGTCTATTAGTGTATTCTCCAAATATCATGATTTTTCTAGTGAAATCACATAATCCTACAACTAGTATGCATTGGTTAACAACAAGAGATGTCAGGACTAAATTCAGCATGAAAAAAAAAATATTCACTGCATAAAGCTAAATGAACAACTTCAACCTACTACTCATACTACATCAGGTGAAGAGTGCTGTGAAGTCAAGGAATCGGAGTATTGCATGGTAAGCAAATGAATGCAATGAATCACAAGGCAAGGCGAATCTTGGGCTATAATAGTATAAGCAGAGAGGTTTATCAAAGCCATACAAAGCAAAGAAAATCTTCCTTCACAAACTACAATATAGCTGAAAGCTGCTTCCAAGGAGTCGTCTATCTGTGGGATCATGTTTTCCTTGGAGGGTAGAAGATGCTAATGCAAACACGCTCGATCCTTATCCACAACATTTTTGAACAAGCAAGCTAAGTAGGATAGATATTTGTGAAAGTGCCTTTGACCAGTTCTGAGCTCAGTATAAAGACAATAGAAGTAATCCGAAAGACAGGATAAGTAAACCTTATAATCCCATGTCAGTAGACATCTATCTACAGAAGAACAAATTTTCGATGCATTAAAAAAAGAAGGAGCCATAGTGACGGACGAAGAATTTATAATACAAAGAGAAATAGAACCTATTGCATATCCAAAAGGATGCCCCATCAAATAAGAAATGGAAATAGAAAAACTTAAAAGAGAATGGTGATGAAGAAAACCAACTAGAATGGGAGACAAAAAAATCAATCTACAAAAGCTTCCATTCAGAAAAAGTCGTAAAGGGCATAAGGTTCAACTTCAGTAAGTGCAGTCAGAACTAACTCTACTGTAAATTTACTTCCATGTTTCTCCGGTCGGGTAAATTCATGCAGCAATGAATAATTCTTGTTGCTATACCTATCTGCATGCAAATGCCAGAGTTTTGGCAAATCCAGAACTGGAGATCACTTGTAATATCATAAGCTATGAAGAAAGCTAGGCCTAGCCAAGCCATTACTAAATGAAACATCATATGACTTGGTGGTAAGACTGTAAGATATCTTTCCAGGCTGTTTGTATAACAACAAGCACAAACTTTGATGCAGCATTAATCTGCTAAGGGCAATCTGTTGTGTTTGTGTATGATGTCATTTTGAAGATGAACTCCTGATATTGTTAATATGCAATTTATGAATAATCTCCAATAACAAGCATGAGATGGGTCCAGATGAATGGGGAAATAGCAAAGGAAGAAAAACATTCGGCATCAGCAAATAGACGTACCCCGGGCCGACCAATCAAGAGGGGTGGAAAAGAATACCTTAAAGTTTCCAAAGTGTCATTCCAAAACACAAACCAAAGAATAAGCTCAGCAAAAGAGAATCCTCCCTTCAACAAATGTTGGCTGAGATTGAACACACTCGTAGAAGCTCGTGAGGTTTGGACGGCAAACACCAACGAGAAGTGATCCCCTAAACAAGATATAACCTTAAATAGACAATGGATGTACACTTTACTTTTACATAGTTCATCAATTCAACCTTCAACCTCATGTTACACAATAAGCCGTTCCCCGTTCTCCAACAAGTTCAAATTTTGACCACCAGCAATGGATGTACGCTAGCACATCATTACAAATAGCCACTAATCTACTATCCAATAAGCACGTCCACCCCGAAATCTCTTAATTTTAACAAAACAAACCCTAGAAAAGAACTCCTCACACTCTAAATCCCAACAAGCACAATCAGACACAAGATCGTTTCTCCTTACCACCCACAATCGATAAACCATCAATCAAAAATTGACGCCGGAAAACAAACAATTTACAGACGGAAATCCATATGCAACAACCGAACAACGAAACCCAAGTTTCCTGGGGCCGAAAAGAAGTGACAACAACCCAGAAATCTCCCCAAAAGAAGGGGGAAGGGGAAAAAAACTGACCTTGAGAAGAAGAAAGAAAGGAGGAGGAGCTAAGCATTGGCGGGTTTGGGGATGAGAGGAATGGCGGGCTGCTTGAAGCCCTGCTTGAGCTTGGCCTCCTCCTCGCGGATCTTCTGCATCTGAGCATCCTCTCCATGACGAGCTCGTACTCGCATTTCTCGTACGAGTGTCGCTCCCCTTCGCACTTCCACGGCAGGTAGTACTCGGCCTGCCGGCACTTGTTGAGCGGGATCAGCAGGTGCGCGCACTGGTCTCTGTACGCCAAGGGGACCCTCGCCTCCACCATCTCCTCCTGCGTCGCTATCATCTTCTTCGACGATCCTTCCACCTCCATCTCTCTCTCTCTCTCTCTGAGTCTTCGGCTTCTGCGGTGCGTCGCCTGAACAAATGCTCCAACGTGACCCCCTCGGTTCTTTTGCCGGTCGGGTCTGACCGGTTCGATGAGAAAGGGTGCGAGTTGTGACCCATTAATGGGCGAATTTGCACACGTGTGCATGCACATAACTCACACACATACATCTAAATATATGATGTTATAGTATTCTTAGTCAGAATTTGCACGGTGTTTTATTTAAAGTGGGTCTGGACCACGTCATATAGGCGTATCCTCTAACAAAAAGAAATATGAAAAAAAAATTGTACAACTTGTAAATTATAATATAAGCACATCCACTATTTTGCGCGCATAAAAAATAAGAAAGCATCAAGTGAAAATTGTCAATCCCCACCTTTCATGAGTTTCTCGATTCATTGGGATCTTCAGTTTTGCGCCACCGATTTGATGTCGAAAAAGTGAGCAAGCTATTTGCATCAGGTATTTTAGTGAGAGCGGAGTGATTCTCTCTTCTTCGAAGTTTAAATAAACATGCCCTTAATTCTGTTGATGAGTAATGTCCACAGTAAATACAAATAAATTATCTCATTAGAGTTGTCCATGATTATGCATCTAATCATAAGAGTCATCGTTAAGTATGCACTGTGCATTTAGTCATTTCTGCTTGCAAAACTATAGGAAATTGTGCAATATATGAAGAATATATTTCTGCCTCAATGGATATGGTTTAGTTATGGGGTGGGTTTGGTTCAGCATTCTCAAGGACTTTCAGCCCTCAAAGCCCCTTGGAAAAATGCTGAACCATTTGGTCAGCTTTAGGCCAGCATTTGACCAAATGCTGGCCTTGGGAATGCTGAAAGCCAATGCTAGTAGGACCAACATTGGGCTTTCAGCATTGGCGAATGTAAAGAATTTTTTTTTCAAAACTAACTCCACAATGGTAAAAATTACCAAAATCCATTTGTAAAGTTATTTTTAGAAATAATATTTAATCCAAAGCCTGTTTTGAAATCATTTTTTCCAAACGCAATAGCATTCCCAAGTCCTTTAGTTAAAGACATTTGCATTTCACCAAAGCCCATTTGAAATGTTGAACCAAACCCACCCCATAACTAAACAATATCCATTGAGGCAGAAATATATTCTTCATATATTGCACAATTTCCTATAGTTTGCAAGCAGAAATGACTAAATGCACAGTGCATACTTAACGATGACTCTTATGATTAGATGCATAATCATGGACAACTCTAATGAGATAATTTATTTGTATTACAGTGGACAATTACTCATCAACAGAATTAAGGGCATGTTTATTTAAACTTCGAAGAAGAGAGAATCACTCCGCTCTCACTAAAATACCTGATGCAAATAGCTTGCTCACTTTTTCGACATCAAATCGGTGGCGCAAAACTGAAGATCCCAATGAATCGAGGAAACCATGAAAGGTGGGGATTGACAATTTCACTTGATGCTTTCTTATTATTTTATGCGCGCAAAATAGTGGATGTGCTATATTATAATTTACAAGTTGTACAATTTTTTTTTCATATTTCTTTTGTTAGAGGATACGCCTATATGACGTGGTCCAGACCCACTTTAAATAAAACACCGTGCAAATTCTGACTAAGAATACTATAACATCATATATTTAGATGTATGTGTGTGAGTTATGTGCATGCACACGTGTGCAAATTCGCCCATTAATGGGTCACAACTCGCACCCTTTCTCATCGAACCGGTTCAGACCCGACCGGCAAAAGAACCGAGGGGGTCACGTTGGAGCATTTGTTCAGGGCGACGCACCGCAGAAGCCGAAGACTCAGAGAGAGAGAGAGAGAGATGGAGGTGGAAGGATCGTCGAAGAAGATGATAGCGACGCAGGAGGAGATGGTGGAGGCGAGGGTCCCCTTGGCGTACAGAGACCAGTGCGCGCACCTGCTGATCCCGCTCAACAAGTGCGGCAGGCCGAGTACTACCTGCCGTGGAAGTGCGAAGGGGAGCGACACTCGTACGAGAAATGCGAGTACGAGCTCGTCATGGAGAGGATGCTCAAGATGCAGAAGATCCGCGAGGAGGAGGCCAAGCTCAAGCAGGGCTTCAAGCAGCCCGCCATTCCTCTCATCCCCAAACCCGCCAATGCTTAGCTCCTCCTCCTTTCTTTCTTCTTCTCAAAGGTCAGTTTTTTCCCCTTCCCCCTTCTTTTGGGGAGATTTCTGGGTTGTTGTCACTTCTTTTCGGCCCCAGGAAACTTGGGTTTCGTTGTTCGGTTGTTGCATATGGATTTCCGTCTGTAAATTGTTTGTTTCCGGCGTCAATTTTGATTGATGGTTTATCGATTGTGGGTGGTAAGGAGAAACGATCTTGTGTCTGATTGTGCTTGTTGGGATTTAGAGTGTGAGGAGTTCTTTTCTAGGGTTTGTTTGTTAAAATTAAGAGATTTCGGGGTGGACGTGCTTATGGATAGTAGATTAGTGGCTATTGTAATGATGTGCTAGCGTACATCCATTGCTGGTGGTCAAAATTTGAACTTGTTGGAGAACGGGGAACGGCTTATTGTGTAACATGAGGTTGAAGGTTGAATTGATGAACTATGTAAAAGTAAAGTGTACATCCATTGTCTATTTAAGGTTATATCTTGTTTAGGGGATCACTTCTCGTTGGTGTTTGCCGTCCAAACCTCACGAGCTTCTACGAGTGTGTTCAATCTCAGCCAACATTTGTTGAAGGGAGGATTCTCTTTTGCTGAGCTTATTCTTTGGTTTGTGTTTTGGAATGACACTTTGGAAACTTTAAGGTATTCTTTTCCACCCCTCTTGATTGGTCGGCCCGGGGTACGTCTATTTGCTGATGCCGAATGTTTTTCTTCCTTTGCTATTTCCCCATTCATCTGGACCCATCTCATGCTTGTTATTGGAGATTATTCATAAATTGCATATTAACAATATCAGGAGTTCATCTTCAAAATGACATCATACACAAACACAACAGATTGCCCTTAGCAGATTAATGCTGCATCAAAGTTTGTGCTTGTTGTTATACAAACAGCCTGGGAAAGATATCTTACAGTCTTACCACCAAGTCATATGATGTTTCATTTAGTAATGGCTTGGCTAGGCCTAGCTTTCTTCATAGCTTATGATATTACAAGTGATCTCCAGTTCTGGATTTGCCAAAACTCTGGCATTTGCATGCAGATAGGTATAGCAACAAGAATTATTCATTGCTGCATGAATTTACCCGACCGGAGAAACATGGAAGTAAATTTACAGTAGAGTTAGTTCTGACTGCACTTACTGAAGTTGAACCTTATGCCCTTTACGACTTTTTCTGAATGGAAGCTTTTGTAGATTGATTTTTTTGTCTCCCATTCTAGTTGGTTTTCTTCATCACCATTCTCTTTTAAGTTTTTCTATTTCCATTTCTTATTTGATGGGGCATCCTTTTGGATATGCAATAGGTTCTATTTCTCTTTGTATTATAAATTCTTCGTCCGTCACTATGGCTCCTTCTTTTTTAATGCAATCGAAAATTTGTTCTTCTGTAGATAGATGTCTACTGACATGGGATTATAAGGTTTACTTATCCTGTCTTTCGGATTACTTCTATTGTCTTTATACTGAGCTCAGAACTGGTCAAAGGCACTTTCACAAATATCTATCCTACTTAGCTTGCTTGTTCAAAAATGTTGTGGATAAGGATCGAGCGTGTTTGCATTAGCATCTTCTACCCCTCCAAGGAAAACATGATCCCACAGATAGACGACTCCTTGGAAGCAGCTTTCAGCTATATTGTAGTTTGTGAAGGAAGATTTTCTTTGCTTTGTATGGCTTTGATAAACCTCTCTGCTTATACTATTATAGCCCAAGATTCGCCTTGCCTTGTGATTCATTGCAATTCATTTGCTTACCATGCAATACTCCGATTCCTTGACTTCACAGCACTCTTCACCTGATGTAGTATGAGTAGTAGGTTGAAGTTGTTCATTTAGCTTTATGCAGTGAATATTTTTTTTTTCATGCTGAATTTAGTCCTGACATCTCTTGTTGTTAACCAATGCATACTAGTTGTAGGATTATGTGATTTCACTAGAAAAGAATCATGATATTTGGAGAATACACTAATAGACTTTAGATGTCAACAAGATGGGCTACATATTGTGAGTCAGTTTGCTTTGAACTTCTTAACAAATTGGATATTTCATCTTGACAATTGCATTTGGCAATCTCATGTGAGAAGAACTGTTATTTGTTCCAAAGTGCTGTTATAATAGAGCTTTCTTTATGTATACTGATGTCTTAAGCTGTCTAATTAGATGCATCATTTAATTGCAGAGTTGTAAAGACATTAAGTACTTCATATAGTACTTCTAGTACTCTCTCTCTCTCTCTCCCTCCCTCCCCTATTTAGGTGAGAATCCAGTAGACCGTCATTGCAGACTTACATTGATTGAAATTTGCAATGGTGGTCTACTGTTCGATTTGATCAAGAACATTTTGGAAGGGCCACCGCTTGTTCTTCCCAAAATTTTGTTTGGTAATAACATTCATGAAAATTGGAGCATCTTCATAACACATTGGAGACCTATATCTCAAATGTTTTTATAAATTTTGCTTTATTTGGGTGTAATGAGATAGCAAGACAACAAAGGTCCTATTAAAGATTATTGCAATCTGAGGGGAGGGTGTGGGTGGGATTTTTGGTGTAGCCTAGTAGAGATCTCTACTGATTACTTCATTTTGCTCCCTAAGCTATTTGATGCACACACCTAGAAAATATTCTTACTGTTCTAGTGAATATCTATGTATCTAAAGGAATGCTTTGGTAAGTTATCACTAACATAGGAGAGGGAAAATGCTAGAGGAAAAGATATCGAGTATGAGAGGGTGTTTGGAACGTAAAGACAGCAATGAATGCATTTTATCTAACAACAAAGATGTCAACCAAGGTGTATGGATAATAGGGTTTACAAATTGATGCGTGCCCGAGCTTTTTTTTTTTTTTTTTTTGTGGTTACATATTTCGTCCATCTTGTTCACCCTATAAATAATCAGGTATTCAGTCATTTGTATGAAGTGTTAGAAAGTCGAAACAAGTAATGTAAAATAGCAGTTTCTAAAGACTTGAACGGTCCTTGTTTGGATCTTGCCGTGTGCCTTAGAGTTCCAAATAGTACTCTTCATCATGGATGCTTTTACACGGTCTCTCTCTCGACAATTGTTAGAGCATCTCTTCCGTAGCGTTGATTCTTAAACTGAAAGGATGTGAATTGCATCAACTGCAAAGCTCTTGATTCTGTTTCTGATCCCAGTTGTCACTTTGCAGGAAGCTCAGGCATGGGTGCTTTTGGTGAAAAAGCTGCTTTGTTTATCTGCTCATTGTTCGTTGAGACTTATATGCATGAGCATAGTTGCAAGGAATATTGGTACCTTCATCCTCTCTTACTTTTGCTACTTTTGTCTCGAGTTGTGGAATAAACGGAATATCAATTGTGATGTACATTTTAAACTGGTTGGAGTCCTCTCTGTGGGTCAACATTTTGTCTTTCTGGACCCCCATGAAAATAATGTCTCTCCGATTAGGTGACAATGATATTTCATAGTAGATTAGTTTTATGGTGCTTAGTTAAAGGAAGTGAGAATAAATTTCCTCGTTCCACAGCTGAGCTTCAGTGAGGCTTGTTTTCTCCTGTCTTTAGCCAAAGAGGACTTGGTTTGACCAAGTCAGTCATACCAGGTCGTGCTAGTTCCCATAGTATGATGTCCCGATCACTAACTGTTATACTATCAAGTAAGGTAAGATGTTGGCATATCGTCAAGCAAAAATGTTGCAGTATCATAACAGTTTTTTCAAAGATTTCGAGAGTTTGATGGTCTAAGCAGCATGATTGGTTCCAAGAATTTGATGGGCTAGGCAGTAGGATTATCATACTTAAAGTAAACAAACATTTGATGAGGAAATTCATTGCATAATACGGTCTGAGAAGATTCATTGCTTTTAAAATGTCAATCTCTTCATTTTAGTTTATATGTTTCAGTTAGCTGGATGATGCCATTACAAGTATTTCCATCTTAAGATACCTTCAAGCGCTGAGCTACCAGCTTGTTCTTTGACACTCTTATTTGATAGAACAGAATGGAAATTCACTGGTTTTAATTTGTTTGGGCTTATGTTAGCCGGGAAATGTGATCTTTCTTCATGTAAGCATAGTTACATGTTCACTGAGATGAGAAGCAGGGATATTGCTGGCTGTGTGAAATGTTGAAGTAAGCTGCTGGCGGTGGTAGTTGTGATGGTGAATATAGTATTTGGAAAAGCTGTGGCGGTACCACTCAGACCTTAAAAGTCGGTTTGCGGCCATGGTGGTGGTAGTGGAGCATTGGAGACAGCAAGATAAGGTTTTTGTGGAGGTGAAGGTGGAAATAAGTGACGGTGGAGCATGGTGGTTGCTGGTTAGGAGGTGAATGATGGCCATGAAGAAGAGTTGGAGATGGTTGGAAGGTGGCAGAACAGAATGATGGTTGATAGATGGAGATGGTCTTGTGGAGGTTTTTGTGGTATAATCGGAGCCCTAAGATGGCCATGAGGAAGAGTTGGAGTTGGAGGTGCAAATGAGGTGATAAAAGCAGAGCTGGCAAGACTGCCCGTAGAGGAGTGAACTGGAGATGGTAGTAGCAGTAGCTTGTGGAGGACTGGTGGTTCCAGGTCGGTGATGGTGGAGAGAGTGGCGGTGGACTGGTGTTGAAGTTCGTGGTTTTGGAGGGATGTTAGGAGGTTCCGGCTAAACCAAGCTTTGGCCATTTCCTATCGCCAGTTTGTGATCAAGACAGCTTTAAGCCCGATCAACCCTTATTGCCCATATATTATGCCTTAGCGTATTGGTCCCCTATTTGTACACGTCGACTTCTCTGCGATATAAGATGTCCTGAGTCCATTTTTTTTCCCCTCTCGATGTTGTATATCATGGCCGAATTCATCAGCTGCGAAACAGATTGCCACTGCTGCTTGTATAAGAACTTTTTGCGAACATCTTGGAGCTACTCGCCTTCGAACCTCGCGACGGCTTTAAGAAAGCTGTTTCGCTTGGCCTTGCGGATTGCAATGCTTCACAACGTAGCAACCATGGTTATAGAACAGCTTTTAAAAGGTAGACTTCGAGAATATTCAAATGCTCTAAAACTAAATTTACATCTGAAAATCCATGAGGAGCTTGAACCTGTTGGAACAAAGTTCGGTGCTTCATGCCAGTCGGCCCAAGGGCCGGTGGCTCCACATTGCGTGTTATTGAGAGACCGACAAATTGGATAGGAGACGCAATTGGGCCTTAGAAAAAGGCGCCTCTTCACTAACCAACCGAGTACACGGATGCCGAAATTGGGCTCATTCTAAGGCTGGGTCGGAACGAGGCCCAAATCCACATGAGCCAACCAAGTACCGAAAATGTGCTCAATGATCATCAACATTTCGACCCGATTTCCATTCGGTTATCGAACAAACTTCAAAGCTCTCTCTCGCTCTTCGCCCGCATACTCAAGCGCCTTGCGATCCAGAGTCATTCTACGCCCGACCAAACGGGAGTTTAGCCTTCCCCGTTATGTATCTCAATGTCTCGGTTTGCCTCCATGTTAGGACTCTGACGTACTCGCCGACATGCACATTCCTAATTACGATGCACATGGATGCTCCATATATTTATTTTTGCACGAAGAAATCGGGTGGGACTTTAGAGCTCCTGTTATTTCATAAACATGGAATGTGTTCACCATGTGTCTTCACGACATGATGTTCCATGGCTGCTCCAACATCATTTGTAAACACAGGTCAACCAATAGATCTGCCGATCAACGTGCTCTAGCTTCTACCCGAAAGTTTTTTTCTAACCTACTCGAGCGGTGTAGTCTCGTGGATCACGTTTTAACCTAAAACCGATTGAACTTAAAAAAGATCAAAAGAATTTTGCGAATACCCTCGTTCGTTCAAATGAATGTATGGTTTGATATTTAAATATTTTAACTGGATAAGCAATGGTAAAAACTGAAATTTACTATCAATCAAACGAATTCATCAGGAAATATCCCACCTAACGAAGCCATCCATGAACACTTACGGTTCCACCCATTAACGATTCGATTTTTTTTCTTTTTCCGATGACGACACCATGACCAACGCGACGTTTCACCTGCTCGGAACGTAAACGTTTAACTCTTGTACAACACATCAATTGATAAGTAGCCCTTAGGGTTTAACCAAAACTTTGGGAAAACCCAAAAATGCCGGGGATTCAAAGTTACCTAACATTTGATTTTGGGGCCCCCCTCCCTACCTTTTTCCAGAAGATCATGTCCCAATATGAGCGTATTCGGTAGCCGGAATTTATTGCGCACGTGTCAGGCCGAAAACGTGGCATCATTCCACGCACCATCAACTCAGGTAATCAGTAATCACATACATACTTAGCCAAAAAAATTCGCTTTGGATTACGTGCGGGCAAAGCCCGAACGCAAAGAGGAATCCAGCATTTCGGACGAGGAAGAGAACCCGATCCAACCTCTTTTTTTCAAATGTTCAAATCAACCTAATTCCAATCAAAGAAAGAAAAGTCAAAAAGAGGCAGGACCCACCCCCATCAATCATCACTTATATGTACAATATATACATAAATATTCAATGGACTAAAGTGGTGGGCCATGCTTTAGAGAATGTTCAATCTTCCTGTTATTTTAAGAAAAACCCTAGATTCACATGAAAAGTCCACATTTCATGCTCCATTAGTCCATGCACAATAAAATACGATGATAAATTGCCATCTCCTCTCTCCCCCTCACTCTAACTTTTTGTCTTTTGGTGCATGATTTTCCATGCAGAAGAGAACGAGAGGGTTTCCTCCACTAAACTCGGTCTCTCTCTTCCACTCGTTTGCTCTTTATCTTATCGTCTAGCGCACGCGATCGCGCATCAAATCATTCTCATCTTTGACTAATCACTTTGATTAATCCATCCACCCCTAGCTTCGCCACAAGAGGGCTGGAGGAAACCCTCCTTTTCCTTTCGAGTTCGTAATCATGGTCAAATCATGCTTTAGGGTGCGATGTTTGACTCGCCCCCTCGCATTATTTGCAGACTTTTCTTCACCTTTAACTAGCGTCATTTTCACAAATTCTCTCTCTCTCTCTCTCTCTCTCTCTCCCCACGGCCAACTTTTTCCTTTCCTAGCTTTCTTTAATGAGTCGAAGACTGAGTCGCTCCCAAGGGTAGTCCGTCATTTTAAGCTGTACCCAGGGGCTTCCTCATGAATTTCTTGCTCGTTTCATTAAAGACGGCGTGTCTTAACGTGGAATATTAAGCTATATGTACGCCATTTTCGGGTCATACATAGAATTTCTTTTTTCTATGTGTGATAAGGACTTTGAGAATGGCATACAGGTTGGAAAGTGAAGGTCAAGATTCACTATGCAGTGGCCAAAAATCCTTGGAAAATCAAGCACTGATGCGATGCGTGTGTCTCCGTGTCTGTGTGAATCGCATGCATAGTCAAGTCTTTATTAATGCGACGGTAGCTGTTAGCGCAGATGTTGGGTCGCTATTTAACATGCATTTTAGGGATGTTAGGTATTTTGAAAAGTCTCGCCAAAATAGTTTTCTTAAATGATGGGGGTGACTCTAATAGATGGGTTTTTGGAGGGAAAAATCTCAAAAAAATTCTAAACTTATTACATTAATATCGATTCGATCCTAAACCTTTTGCTTATTCCAATTTAATCATAAACCTATTGTATTTATATCAATTAAGTCCATCCGATCAATTTGGCTGTAAATTATTGGACGTTAGTTGTCCTATATGGCACGACCAATGATCACGTGAAGATTTTTTAGTAATTTTTTGGCTTTTAGTTCTTCTTACCTTCTTTACTTCTTTTTTTTAGGGTTGGTGACCCCTTATAGCCCCAAGCGAGGGCGCTGGCGACCCCTTATAGCCCCAAGTGAGGGCGTCACAGCCCTTATGGGGTCTAGGCAAGGCTAGACGCCCAGATCTAGCAACAGCGTGCAGCCGTCGCCTAGTGCTAGTAAGGGTCATCGGCCCTAAATAAAAGAAAAGAAAAGAAAGAAAAGAAAAGAAAAGAGCACGAAAAATAAGATGAAAAGCCCAAAAAAAAAATTTTAAATCCACATGAGCATCAGGCATGCCATGTAGAACGGCTAGCATCAATGTCAACGATATCTAGCCAAAATTGACCGGATTAATTCAACTAGCACAAATATAAAATCTTAGAATTCAATCGGCACCAATACAATAGGTTCAAAATTTTTTTGATATTGTTTCCATGTAATTGAATGACATTTAACATCCATACGTGAAATGGTCGGCTTATTTCAACAATCTATAAAATTTTAGGATCTTCATTCCGTAAAAAAAAGGTGCCAGAAAAATAATTAAGTAAGAGGGATTGTAAATAATATCCACAGTTCTTATTGCGAAGTGGACTTGTTCTACAAATAAATTAATATTTCTATTCGAAGAATGCTCGTGCAGAGAGCTTTTTATTTCATTGGCAGATACTATGATAAAAGCTCACATATCTATTATGATCGCCCCGTAAATTAACGAATGATTGAAACTTTATGATGACTCTATTATTAATTTACGCACTTCAACTTAAATAATTAAGTATGAAAAGCATGTCCATATATGTTCTATATATTGAAATATTATGTTGCCAAATAGCCTGCACCGGCTGGCCAAATTGATCAGATTGACTAAATTGACACAATTGCAAAAGACTTAGGAATAAATTAGTAAAAAAAAAGAAATGACTAAATCGATACAATTACAATAGGTTTAGGACTTTTTTGGTAATTTTTCCATATTAAGTCCTAATTGGCTTTTCCCTCGCTTTCAATTTTCTATTTAGCCCTTATCTATGAGTGATATTGTAAGGTGATATACTTTGATGAGATAAACGTAAAATTGGCCAAACAAAGGGATAAAAGATAAGAAATAAGTTAACTACTCACTTTCAATTAAATACCAATCTTTATGAGATTCCCTAATTATCTTTGCAGCGCAACAGCCAACTTGATCATTGTCATTTCTTTTCCTTAACTTTGTGAACAAATGTCTGTTTTTAGTTATTGAAAGAACAAAAATGCCGTCCATTCGAAATTTGCTTTGAAAAACAAATCGTATAGTCCTATGACACGAGCAAAGTAATCAAATTGCTTTCTGAAAAATAAATCCACTATAAGATTAAGAGTATATTCTAATCAATAAAAAATAAATAATTAAAAATTAAAAATTACTGTGGGGCCAACTCCTTCAAAAATTTATGACCCACAACATGCTGTTATTCTCATAATCACAAAAAAAAACTGTTATGTTAACAAAAATCCAAAAATAAAGTAGTGTTTTCATTTGTCCGTCCAATTAAAAATATCAACTTTAGCATGAAAAAAATAACTACATGTGTGCATGAAAACTAGTGACTATAGTTAAGAGAGGAAGGATGCATTCTATCACGAATTCTTCATATGACA
>JAGVVM010019008.1:0-17411 GCA_019149425.1 Psidium friedrichsthalianum | reverse complement strand
GTGATTTCTGATCGTGTGGCATTTCACATACCCAAATTAGAATCATTAAAAGCTTACGCTTAACTTTCACATGTCAGTACTGTCTTTAACAGGAATGAATAAGAGTTGACAGTATTCTACTTAGTCTGGATAACTTAGTTGTCCCTTTGACCTAGATCTTGGGATCTTCAGTCAACTAGGTAAGGTTTCTGCTATGACGACTTACTTCATAGGCCTTAGACTCATTCCCCTTGATGTTTTCACAACCATATCTCTAGTTAGGCCTTTTGTAATAAATTCGTAATATATCTTTTGACTTCATATAATCAATCGTGATAATTCCACTAGAGAGTAGCTGTCTCACAGTATCGTGTCTTCGACATATATGTCGGGACTTTCCGTTATACATAACATCCTTGCCCTTCTTATTGCCGCTTGACTATCACAATGAATACATAAGCTGCACTGGTTTAGGCCAATTAGGAATGCCTTCTAAGAAATTTCGAAGCCACTCTGCTTCTTCACTAACCTTATCCAAAGAAATAAATTCTGCTTTCCATAGTAGACCTTGCAATTCAGGTTTATTTGGATGATTTCCAGGACATTACTCCCTCACCAAGTGTAAACACATATCCACTTGTGGATGTTGTGTCTCTTGTGCCGGTTATCCATTTTGCATCACAGTATCCTTCCAGTACCACTGGATATTCTGTGTAATGCAAAGCATAATTTTGAGTATGTTTTAAATAGCCCAACATACGTTTCATTGCTTCTAATGATTTTCATTTGGACTAATAATAAATTGACTTAACTTGTTTACAACACAAGCTATGTCCGGCCTAATATAGTTCATGACATATATTAAACTGCCTATTCTATGGCTCATTGGTAAAATCGCAACAACCTTTTTCATTCATCACTATCTCTTTTTCCATGTAAGCACATTGACAACACTAACAGGTCCTCAATTTGTGAACAATAGACACCATACAGTAGGGGTTAGTAGTTTCAAGATCAGTCTAGTAGAGATGAGCAATTTCAAAGTCGATCCAAGTTCACCTTGAACCTAGTCGTTGGAAGCGATTCTATAATTTTTGAAACTTGGAACGTACCTACATACTTGAAACTTGGGTTCCATGGTTAGTTCAAAGTTGATCCAAGTTTTATATGTATTATTAATTGAATGAATAGTAAATCATCACTTCTAATAACCACTATATGCCGTTATAATCCACTGACAAAACTCATAGTTTAGACACATGGATAATTTGATAAATTAACAAAGTGAAAGTTTTAGTCGTGAATATTATCGGAAAGGAAGCTTAGACTAGTGTCTCAAGAATACATACTCATCATTAGACCCATGGAATATGGCAGGATTGTGTGAAAACACAGGACAAAATAAGTATAAAGACTTGTTCTAGGTTTCAAGTTGCACATTAGAATCTATTCCTCAATATTTAGATCCTAGAATAGATCCTGCGTATTCTAAAACCTGAAACCGGATCAATAATTCTCGATTTTATCTTGCACCATGCTCACCTTACTGCACAGCTGTTACTCTCACCTGATCAACAAATAGTTCTCCTGAAGGTGGAAAGAAGCTGCTCCGAAACAATGGGTCCATTAGAATGAAGAGAAACAAGAAAAGAAACTGGATGACTGAAGTCAACCGATGCCCACGAAGTCCTAAAATGCCCCACTTTGGAAAAGAAAGTGGAAGACTGATGATCCAACGTGATATCTGCGATGGATGATGGACTGGACATATCTTGAGGACTTTCCAGCCGTTGACTAGAAGTCAACCGATGTTCCCACAGTCATAAAGTAACCCCACTTTGCAAAATATAGTGGAAGACTGATGATCAAGCGTGATTCGTTAGTGGGCCATTGTCATTAACGATTATCGCTTGACTAACAACAGCTTAATCAGTCAGAATCATCTCACAGTTGATGGATAAGCTTGATCATCAGTTAGGGACAATTTTGTAAATATATATTTCCTTTGCTTCTCATCCTGTGAAACCCCACATAAGCTATATGTATTGCCGGCTCTGAATGGCTCATAATTACCATCTTAATTCATTCCTTTTTCTCTTGTGTTATCTCATTTGTACTTTGTCGTGACCTAAATTTTTGGATTGCTAAGCTAATTATTTCATCAACTTAGTTTAAACTCTCCCAAAACCTTCAACTAGAAACTCAAAGCGTTTTTTTAACCATATATAGAAAGTCTCAATGGATGTCAGGAAGGTCTCCTAAAGCCTCCCGAAAAACACCCCACTCATGGATCAGGGTAGAGGCTTGAACTATGAAAGTGCTTAGAACTTGAGCCAAAAACTGAGTTAATACATGGCTGGTTCATGGCTGGTCAATGTGTATCGTGCGTGAAGGCCACTTTGAGAGGATAGTTCGATGTGTGTAGTTGATCATTGTCCATGATTTTTTTTGCATTTGAAATTACATGTTACATAATTTTATTTTGATCAAATGGATTTTCCCTTATGTCGCTCACGTGATAAATATTGGGCTTGGATTTGGGCATGCAACCTATTTGCTTGACCTGGGTTCAAACCCAGTTTTGCAAAAATAGATCGGACCCATGACTTTGAGGCTATCTTTGATTGTGTGTGTGTGTGTGTATATATTGTGTGTGTGTGCGTGTGTTTTTTTTTGGATATGATTGCTAGTTAATATTATTCCCTATAGTATAACTTGGACGCTTGACTTCAATTTTATTTTGTCTACGAATTAAGATTGAGGATCATGAACATGCCAGCGCTCGACGAAATCCCCAAACCAAGTTTCAGTCATGAAACAACTAAATCGATCTTGGTTTTTGTGATATTCATAGTCTGATTTGGTCTGCGTGCATGTGAATCAAGCACAAATCCGTTTAGTAAATAATAAATGAGAAAAAAAAATTCCAAAATTAAAAAAGAAAATTAGAAATGTGTAGGAAAATACCTTTACTTGCATATTTTGTCTAAGTATGCTTTCGTATGCTTGATGAATGATTGCTTCCTATGCCTAATTTGCATGACTTAGTTAGACTTTGCATGACTTAAAAAAGAAAATTAGAAATGTGAGTATTGAATGAATGATTAGGCTCTCGTCACATGTTGATTGGTGGGTAGATTAGTATGGCGATTAGAGTTCAATTACGAGGTCGACAATGCTCGTCTATTGTCTTGTGCATGCAAGTGGAGACTAACTGTGGTTAACTTTAATTAACGAATCTTTAGATGATTTGGAAGGTGGTTGGGTTAATCGAATTGCATAAGTTAGATCAGTGCCTTTAATCGATTTCTCGTTTTGATTTATTGAACCTTGCTAATAAACTTTGCTGATCACTTGCTTTGAGTGAGTGTGTGTTGAATTGCTTGAATGGATGAAACCCGCACCTGTGAGTGGTAGTGGAACGCGGTGACCAAGGAGGAGGTGACCGAGATTGTCCACGATTGGTAGCCAGAGATCTAGATGTTGATGGCAGTCCATGGAGTAGGCGCCGAATTTTGAAGAATGGTGGACAAGCTAGTGGCGACTCTAGTCAATTATTTAGGTTGGTAAAGAACATAAATCGAAATCCAACGTTGCGATAGGTATGAGCTTAGGAGAGCACACGCCAAAATGGATTGGCCATTTGTTCGATACCCCTAAACCTATTCTCTTTTTGGGGCAGTGCGGGAAAATTAGGTCACAACACTTGTTTTTCGCCAATACAAATTACCGTTTCTCTAAGGACAACTCACTTCTCTCGTATGTTCTACAAATAGGTTTGCCGCCCGTACTAACACTTAGGATCCGCACTTAAAGACTATTGCCAAACTTCCAAAAGGGATGGACTCGAAAATCTCAAGTACAATTTCCAATTTGTCTTGTCTCTTGCACTTGTGAACGTGCGATCTTCTGTCCGATTTTTCTCCTATTTATAAGCCTCCAAATAGCAACGTCGCACTTGAATATGTTAGTCATTATATCCATCCGCATGTAATAAAGAAACCTCGTTGAAAATCCTTGTAAAACATGTGTAGAAACTTTCCTCTGTTTTGACCGTTAATTAGATTATGTATTGTGCGGGCTGCCTTTGACGAAGCATAAAACTACTTAAAAGTGTACATTGCATTATAGAAAAAGAAAAAGAAAAAACGAAATTATCACTCTCCGAATTAGATGAAGCTAACTTTTTCATTTTTGCAGAGTCATGAGTCCCGTAAGTAAAATTTAGAAAGCTCATTTGAAGCAGGAAGCCATTTTGTTTCACTCTTTAACTGAAAAAATAGATATTTTTTTCTCCTTTGAACTCATCAAACATATTTTTCTTTTTCGGCTTCATCATCAAACATTTTGGACCGGGCTTGAAATAGAAAGATAAGACCCACCCGAAATGCGGCTACGGGGTTTTCCGGCCATCGATTCTGATTTGCACCCGCGGCCGTAATAAGCCCAATCCAATCCATGAATTCTTACTTTTGTTTGGTCATGTTTGACTTTTCTGCGGATTCGAGAAAACTCAAGGTCAAACCATACCATGTGTCGTCCCCATGATGCTTGGATTCGACCCTAATATCGATTCTTACATAATATCAGTGTTCCGGAAGCGACCATGCAGGGGCACGGAAGCTTGGATGGGCGTTACGTGAGAGACTTTGTTTTCTTCCATTCTATTCAAGAAACCCCACAAGAAGAAAACTGCTTCTTCCCTCCATTGCTAAGCCCATAACCCGTTCCGGCGCCCTCTCGGAGCTCCGTCTTCGACGACCCATCTCCTCATTTTCTCTCTTCCCACACCTCGAGTTGTTCCATTGGCCCTTGGCATTTCTCGCCCTCTGAGTTTTTCGATCTTCGCGTGAAGGCGGTCTCTGATCGAACCCGGATTCCACCACCCACTTCGCGTTTCTTGCAAATTCTGGAGCTTCCAAATTCTCTAAGGACCGTTGTGCCTCCATTCTTGTTGACCTGTAAGTCGGTGGTGGGATCGATCGGGACACGCAATCAATAAGAGAAGGTGGTCAGAAAAACTTGTTAGACACTATGACTCGGGTATCTAATAAGTTCTCCGTACTATTAGATTGTTCGCTCAATATTATTTCTAAATGGAATTGGAGACCAAACTGAAATTTTGTCGAGGTTGAATCTACTTTTTTATTTCTCTTTTCTTCTTTCTTTATTGTAATTCTATTTATTATATCATATTGAATTCTATCTTATCTAAAAAAAATGGAACCAGCATATGATTAAGCCTGCTTCGAGCTATCAGCAGCTTCGGAGCTGTGATCAGACGCGATGTTTGGAATGCATTACTGGTGTGAAAGCCCCTTCTATCCATAGACTGTCTAATACCTCCAGATTCTTTAGGCGGGCAGGGGGGAACTTGCATAGCCGTGACGCTGTGCAAACAAGGCAGTTTCTGGATTGTGGAGATGGCGAAGGAGGAGGCGATTGTCCAGAGTCTCTGAAGAGAGACGTTTTCTGGGGTGCTACTAATTGTACATTTGAACTTGTCCTTTTATGTTTGATTTTTGTGCTTAAAATTGTCACATTTCGATGACTCTGGTCTGGGTGGCAATATAACTTAGTATGTTGTCCTGATGCATAAGCTTGTTTGTGCTTGCATTCATGCTTTCATTGTTTTGTCTTTATTTCAGTAAAGGATTGTTAGTTGCAATGGTTTGTTTGGAGAATGCAGCGATATGGGATGATGATGTTAAACCAAGCCTCATGTTTATTTGTCTAAGACCGAACTTTCTGGTGTTGAGTTTATCTTCTTCTTTTTTTAGTGTTGCTTGCATGGTTTACTATTTGGAATTTCATTAATGTTTATCTCTACTATTGTGAATGGTCAATGTGTGAATCTGCGGGTGTTATTCATTGCACTCATAACCTCTCTCTCCTTTTCGTCATTGTTATATTGTGATACGTTTGTTTTTTTTGACAAAAATTACAAATTTCGGTATTTCCTCTGCTTAGCGGGTATTCTCCGGTGCAGTTATTTGATGTTGTTGCAGCTGTTGATTGGAGATACTAAAGAGTTATCATGATGGATCTTTGATGCCGAGTTTGAGATTGGTTTCAATTTTGACGTAGGGAAGTGATATTTGGAAAGCTTTTCCAAAAGGATTGTTTGATATTTTGAGAAAAATGAATTGTCTCCATTACATAGGATCAATGTCATTTACATAGGGAGAACTCCTTTATCCCAAAAATCAAGGAAATAAACGCACAATAATCACACCATAAAACGCGATAGTGAGAATCAAATTAAAACAGAAAGAAAATAAATACAAACGCTTCATTTATCCCGAAAATCAAGGAAATGCGTGATTTTGGCGATGAAAAGATTGCAGCCCGACAAATGTCGCGATACGCATTTCAAGAGTCTATTTATGGTAATGAGACTGCCCTGACTTCTAGTGATCGCATTTTTCTAAGAACTTGTGCGCCAGCTATTCAACATCAATCTTCTCCTCTTCAGAAGAACTCGTCCTCGAGTTATGATTAGGATATAAAGGAATATCATGGGAGTGATATTCAAACAAATTAGCCACATTAAATGTCGAGGAGATTGAAAGGTCAGCTAGTAGGTCAATGACGTAAGCATTATCATTGATCTTGCGAAGAATGCGATATGGACCCACCTTTCATCGCTTCAACTTATTGTAAGTGCCAACAGGAAAACGTTCCTTGCGTAGATGGACCATTACTGCATCGCTTTCTTCAAAAGCTTGGAACGGCGCCCTTTGTCAACATCATCCTTGTACTTTGAGTTAGAAGTAGCAAGTTGGCGTGTAACATCAGCTTGAACCTCAAGAATTTTGGTAGCCAAATTTTTTGTCGCCACACTGTAACCAGGAATCTTAGGCAATTAGGTCAAGAGTATACTAAGGTATACGACCGTAAAACCTCAAATGGAGACTTGGCAGTGGAACAATTGACCGTGTTATTGAAAGAAAATTCTACAAGGGCAAGATATTGGTCCCACAGTTTTGGCGTATTGTTGTAGAGACAACGGATGATGTTTGCCATAGTTCAATTGACAACTTCAGTTTATCCATCAGTCTGAGGGTGGAAGGAGCTACTATACTGCAAGTTTGTGCCAAACAGGTCACGCCCCGAACCTCCACGAGCGCGCGACATCTGCGCAACGACAGTCGATACATGCGACATCCCAGGACTGTCGCCGACCTTGAAACCTCAATATCCGAATTTTGCGCTAGCGGAAGCGATACCTTACCCCTGACAACAAATGAGCAAGGACTAGCCAACTATAACACCTCATATATTACATAATCTTGGCTCCATGTTACACTTGAATATCAACGTTACAAATATTAACAACAACAAACAACTCAGGGCGACCACTTCCATCAACAATCACCGATTCACCATCAACAGTTCTTGCCAACTGGGTACTCCACCACCTGGATATCAAATCTTGCGGTGTCCCTGCCATGTTTATATTCTAGGGGCTGAAAAATAAGGGTAATCACCCGTGAGAACACATCTCAGCAAGCTAACCTCTAAATCCCTTCTCAGAATACCACACAAACCCTCAGACCCAACTCCACGCCTCATCCAGGCACTCAAACCACAGAATCAAAATTCTCAAATATTATTTTGAATACGAACACGGGCTCCAAATATTTGAAATAGTAATATAAATATTGTTCGGGCCCTATTTTGCATAAAATGCTCCAAAAAGCCATTTTCGGTACTCGGTCCACACGGGACCCACAAAATTTGTCGTTTTCAAACCAAAATCAAATTGGACAGCACGTGAACAGTGTTCGTGGGTCGTGAACAGTGATTTCAAAGTACTATTTGGCCCATTTTCGCATAAAATGGCCAAAAAATGCATTTTTCAATACCCGAACCTCGCGGGACCCACACCAACCATCTCAAACAGCCTTATTCAAACACGGACAGCAACCTTTCACCAATCCACAGCATATTCACAGCCCACAGAATATAATTTGCACAAATACGCCAATTCTGGCAATTTTTCCTAAACCGATTTACCTCGAATCGGACCCTAGAGCTAGTCCATGGCATGCACAATATTCCAATCGAGAAATAGAGGTTTAACTTACCTAAACGAAGTCAAAACAGGGCTGAGGATGCGGCGATGACCGGCGGTAACGACGACAACGGCGGATTCCGGCGGATTAAATTCGAACCCGAACTGTTCAAGGGCTGAACGAGTTGGTTCACAAGCTGGAAATCAATGTTTTCACATGAAAATGAGCTCTAGGGGTCGCTGGGGTCAACATATACTAATATGAACCCTATATGAAATTCGGGTAACAAAAGACTGGTTCGTCGACCGAAATGTCAAAGCAGATTTGAAAGGTCAAACGACCTCCAATCGAAGTGATTCAAGTTGGAATAGAACCACAAGACATTGAACTACAACATACCCGAAAATCGCGACGATCCAACGGTCAGATTTCCGTCGGCGGCCGATTGAAGTTGAGGCTAGAAAACTGGAGCCGAGAGAGAGAGATCCGAATTTAGAGAGAGAGAGGAGAGAGAGAGGAGAGAGAGAATCTGCTGGATATTTTGGAGGAGAGAGAGTGGTTTGACAATAAATATCCTAGAGATAATTATTGAAAATCACTATTCACTGAAAGCGACATAAGGCTGAATGAATTGACTAATTTTTGGACTATCAGTGAAATTTAGACTGATAAAGCTTGGGCCTCAATTATTTTCGATCAAAGCTGGTCAAATTGGTCAAAAAGATGATCGGCGAGACATTTCTCGAAATTTGTGAAATTTCAGGACCGACAGGGCTCAATCGGTGCTGATTTGGCTCAATCGCGATCGGAAAATAACTCTGGATTTCGTCGTAAAATTTTCCTAGCTTCTTTAAAAATATTCTTACCCTCATGCCATAGATTCTAGTACAAGACGGGAGAAAGATGGCAATTTTTAATTTTGCCCTTTCTTTAGACACTTTGAAGTCAAATTGCGAATTTCACGCCTTTCAAGGCGATGTCCAATTTTTGTCTCTTAATCCTCAAAATCTAATATTATTTCAACTTATAAACGTCCGAAATTCGGGATGTTACAAAACAACTTCCATAGGGTCCTCCAGAAATGGCTAAGGAACTTGGTATCCCAATCAGAAGTAATTGTCTTTGGCACACCATATAGATGAACCACTTCACGGAAAAGGCTGGCAACATGAGAGGCATCAGAGGTCTTCTTACAGGGAATAAAATGGGCCATCTTTGTGAATTTGTCCACCACAACAAAGATATAATCCAAACCTTGTTGGGTTCGTGGGAGTCTCGAGACAAAATCCATGGAAATGTCCACCCAAGGTCCGGATGGAATTGGGAGTGGTGTGTAGAGGCTTGTATTTTGGGAATGTCCCTTTGCAATTTGGCAGATAGGACACTTCTAAACAAAAACACCTAACGTCCCGCTTCAATTGGATTTGTCGCGCCCCAAATGGCCTCCAAGGCTCCCACCATGTAGTTCTCGAATAAGTTTCTCTCGAAGGGAACTACATGGAATACAAAACCTATTGCCATAAAACAAGAAATTGCTATGGATAATCATGTCACCATTAGAACCAATGGCTTGACACTTCACCTAGGTGTCTTGAAAGACCTCGTCCTTAGGATAGAGGTCATACAAAGACTCAAAGCCTACCACTTCATTGTGCATAGTAACAAGTAACGCAGCTTGGCGGCTTAGAGCATCGGCAAATTTGTTAAGATGACACGCTTTATGATGAAGTACAAAATTGAGTTGCTCCAAGAAAGAAACCTAGTGCTCGTGCATTCTGTTCAAATGCTTCTGGCTTTTGATGTGCTTGAGTGCTTGGTGATCAATGTTCAGTACAAACTCATATTAGTATAGAAAAGACTACCAATATTTAATAGCTTGTACCACAGCAAAGAATTGATGTTCGTAAGTAGACCATCGGCATCGAACTTCATTCAATTTTTCACTTAAATAAGCGACTGGTTTGCCCTCTTGGGGGAGCACTGCACCAATTCCTACTCCAAAAGCATTACAATCTAGTTTGAATATCTTCTCAAAGTTCGCCAAGACAAGAATTGGAGCAATAGATAATTTCTCCTTGATTAGGGCAAAGCTTACCTTTGCCGCATTACCCCAGTTAAATTGTCCCTTCTTTAAGCACTATGAAATAGGGGCTAATATGGTACTAAAATTACAGACGAACCGGTGGTAAAATGTTGCTAGGCTGTGAAAGTTCCGTACTTCCCCAACAGTCTTGGTTGTTGGCCACTCTCGAATGGAAGCAACCTTTGCTTCATCGACTCGAAGGCCATCTGCACCAATGACATCTGCACCAACAAGATACCCTAGAAAGAGTAGTTGGTTGGTCATAAAGTTGCATTTGGGCAAGTTGACGTAGAGATTAGCCTATAGGACCTACAAAACATCCCGTAGGTGGTCCACATGTTGTTGTTCATCTGGGCTATAGACAAGGATGTCATCGAAGTGCACCACCACAAACTTTCCCAAGAGAGGCTTGAGGACTTGCATCATCAAGCGCATAAAAGTGGTGGGAGCGTTGGTAAGCCCAAAGGGCATGACCAACCATTCATAGAGTCCTTCACTTATTTTGAATGCCATCTTCTATTCATCTTCGGGCTTCACATAGATCTGATGGTATCCGCTCTACAAATCGATCTTCAAAAAGACCTTTGATCCTGCCAACCTGTCGAGCATGTCATCCAAACAAGGAATGGGAAACTGACACCTCATAGTAATTTTGTTAATTGCTCAACTGTTCGCACACATGAGCATGCTCCCATCTTTCTTTGGTGTAAGGAGGGTAGGAATGGCACAGGGGCTCATGCTCTCTCGTATAAAACCTTTTCGAAGAAGTTCTTCTACCTTCTCCTGTAATATTAGATTTTCCTTTGGGCTCATACGAATAAAGTAGGTTTGGAAGACTAGCACCGGGTAGAAAATCAATTTGGTGTTGGATGTCTCACATCGATGGCAATCCATCAAGTAAGTCCTCAGGAATAATGTTAGAGAAAGCCTTCAACAACAATTGGAGGGCTTTTGGAATTGTGATGGCTTCTTGCTTGGATCCACTGTCTACAATCAAGTACATGCCATTTCTTTTGCGAACATTAAGGAGAATGCCAGTTTTGTTCTTCTTTGGAGTGGTTCGCGAAACATGAGCAACTTCATTTAAAGGTCGAAGAGTGATTTTAGTCTCCTCCCACACAAATGAGTAAACATTCTCTCGTGCTTGATGAATAACATCAACATCATTTTGCCATGTCGTCCCAGCAAAACGTGGCACGCATCCATCTCAACAACATCACAAATTATTGTATCCTTATATGACTTTCCAATAGAAATAGGCAAACGAAAATCTGAATTACCTTAAGTTCAGGTCCCCTACTGATCCAACCAATCGTATAACTTGAGGGATGAGCTTATTCTTTATTTGGAGGTGGTCAACAAGTGCTTTGGATATGATGTTCTCATAGCTGCCACTATCAATGATGACATCGTAGACCTTTCCGTTGATAGTGAAATGGTTGCGGAAGAGGTTATTCCATGGTGAGTCATCCTTTCGTGGGGCTAACAATAGTCGTCTGACCATGCAGTTGACATGTTCTCCTTCTTCATTGGCCACTTCTTCTTCATCCTCCTAGTCATTCTCGTAAAGTTCACCTTTATGCTCGACCAGGTTCACTGCCTTTCGCCATGGATAATCACTTGAGTGGTGTCGAGGTTCATTGCACTTAAAGCATTTCCCTAGGTAGGGCTTCATGTAGGGATTCTATGCAACATCACGAGCTTTTAATGTACGAGGCTTGGGAGGCTTGGGTGCCCCAACAGTATTCCCTGAATTTTGGTTCATGATGTTAGATTGTCGATTAGAGTACTTAGCAGCATCTTGGGGTTTCCTCGTCCGAATGTCCCATTGAGGAGTATAATTGCTTGTTTGATTTGGGAAGTTGGTTTGTTCCAATTGTAACTCCACTTTTTTGGCCATCTCTTGTGCATCTTCTACAGAATATAGACGATGCAGCAAAACACAATCTTGGATGTTTAAGAGTACGCTATAGATATACTTGCCAGTTTGTTGCGCTTCCAAGTCGGTAAGATTATTGTGGACCGAAAGTCGGAGGAATTCCTCTGTGTAGGTTTGAACCGTCTGATCCAACAGTTTGTAGTCTTTAAATTGCTGAAACAGGACTTGTTCATAGTCAAGTGGGAGGAACTGCACCTTGAGCATTTGCTTTATCCGATTCTAGGTTTGGATGGGAGCCTTGCCTTGACAATGAAAAGATAGTTGCTTTTGCTTCCACCACGTTGAAGCACAACCGTCTAGCTTGTAAGCCACAAGTTTGACTTGGCGATCCTCTTCAATATCCATGGCGTCAAAGAATTTCTCGACTTCCCATAGCTAATCAAGGAACTCTTCGATGTTGAGATTGCCATTGAAGGTGGGGAGGTTGACCTTCCCAGTTTGTTGCGCTTCCAAGTCGGTAAGATTATTGTGGACCGAAAGTCGGAGGAATTCCTCTGTGTAGGTTTGAACCGTCTGATCCAACAGTTTGTAGTCTTTAAATTGCTGAAACAGGACTTGTTCATAGTCAAGTGGGAGAACTGCACCTTAGCATTTGCTTTATCCGATTCTAGGTTTGGATGGGAGCCTTGCCTTGACAATGAAAAGATAGTTGCTTTGCTTCCACACGTTGAAGCACAACCGTCTAGCTTGTAAGCCACAAGTTTGACTTGGCGATCCTCTTCAATATCCATGGCGTCAAAGAATTTCTCGACTTCCCATAGCTAATCAAGGAACTCTTCGATGTTGAGATTGCCATTGAAGGTGGGGAGGTTGACCTTCAATTGGTATTGTTCTAGATTGCGTCGATAGCCTCTATTATGGTAGCCCTTACGGGTCGGATCAGAAATTCACCTTCATCTTCTTCTGAATCCTTAGCATAGGCTTGCTATCTGTGCTAGGGGTTGACCCTATTTTCCACAGCTACTTCTGGAAGTGAGCAGCCGGAGCACATTCAGCTAGGAGAAACACCAAGGTTAGGATTGCAGACAACTGTTGGATTGCGGCAAGCAAATCTTGCATCGTCCGTTGGTTATCTTATAGGGTTCATTGAGTTTCCTCAACAAACTGGGTAAACTCCTCCCGTTTAATGAGCTAATTAGCACGGCCCTCAGCTACAAAGGCATTTCTACTCACGTTATTAGTCATTGTCGTAGGAGGAACCTGGTTTTGATACCAAATGATGCAGCGAGGTGATATCTGGAAAGTTGTTCCAAAAGGATTGATTGATATTTTGAGAAAATGAATTGTCTCCATTACATAGGATGGACGTCCTTTACATAGGGAGGACTCCTTTAGGGAAAAAAACACACAATAATCACACCATAAACGTGATAAGGAGAATCAAATTAAAATGGAAAGAAATAAATAAAAAAAAAAGCTTTAGTTATCTTGAAAATCAAGGAATGCATGATTTTGGGGACGAAAATATTGCAGCTCCACAAATATTGCGATATGCATTTCAAGGGTCTATTTATGGCGGTGGAACTGCTTGACTTCTTGTGATCGCATTTTTCTGGGAACTTATGTGCTAGCTGTTCTTCATCAAATTTTTAGTAGAAAGTTATGTTTCACATGTAGAGTTGAAAAGACCTCAGTACATAAAGTAAACTGACTCCCAGACTACTCCTTGGGTAGAATCATGTTTCCTTGCGTCACTCTTTGTTTCTCATTTGGTCATTCCTCTGCCCCATCACCACGATAAAATTGGTGGAATATGCTTTTGTTGTATTCGGAGTTCTATTGTCTAATCAAACTATAGTTCACGTCAGTATCAAGTTGGTGCTGAAAGCATTGTGCTTGAGCAGCTGCTTTGTACAAAATACATTTAATATATTGTCCATTTTCCATTTTTGTATCTCTTCGACCATCTGATAAACATTTGGCAATTCAATTCAGGACCAGCTCCAGGATGTTGCAGCATTTACTTTCTGGTGGATTTCAAGTTTCAGTCACCACTCTACCGACAAGTATGGTGCTCTCCGCCGTTAGTATATTATTGATTGTTATCTGTCTACGTGAAATTTAAAATATTCCATTTTTTTTCCTCCAGACCTTCTGTTCTGTTTCTTTTGTTTATGTTATTTGCAAACTGAAACCTAGTGACATAGCACGAGAAAAGATATATTGAGTTGATAGAATTTTTTATTTTTATTTTTGTTAAAGACATAGAATTCGTTTATCAACCCGATCAGGTGAATTTATACTTACTGGGCAACTCATTTCTTTTGGTTGAGGCTTTTTTCACTTGCGATTTTCGTTTTCTTTCTCTTG
The DNA here is from genome assembly GCA_019149425.1 of Psidium friedrichsthalianum. NCBI lineage: Eukaryota > Viridiplantae > Streptophyta > Magnoliopsida > Myrtales > Myrtaceae > Psidium > Psidium friedrichsthalianum. The sequence continues at coordinate 3,082 of JAGVVM010019008.1, read as the reverse complement.
ATCGGTTAGGGGGATTGATTTACACATGGATTGTGGATATTTCTGATTAAGTGCAAGGCTCCATATTAGATGGCATTGTATTCAAGTTCGTACCCAAATATCATTATTTAAAGTCCTCTAATCAAGCTCAAAATCCACACCACTTTCGACTCCAACATGCATAACGATTTGGATTTGAAGAAGGCGGTCATAAAGTCCCATTCGGACTTTCCTTATACAGCCAGACTTCTCCGCACTTCGATTCACATCGGGTTTCGTTCGTGTTCTCAAACTCTACACAACTTTATTACAAAAAGGTCTCTGCACCGTGGGGCATATGCTAGCTTAATGTATACACACAGAATGAGGGATGGCAATCGACTATTAGCTTATAATGAAGATACATGATTTATTCTCCATTCTGCTACACATTTTACATGTATGTTTGCACTAGCATAAGCAAACCTAACTATTTAAGATGAGACAGACTAGGAAATTATCATACCACACGCAATAGTTTATCTTGTTCATGTAAACCCAATGCAAATAGTTTTTGCCCAATCTTTGCAGTTGACTCGCAACACCATTGATGCTCATCCATCTTCCAGGCACTTCATTGGAACAAGCTACTCCAATGTTATATACCATAACCAAACACTCTTGAAATATGCTATCACTTTCGGAAAGCCAATGATGACGCCTATTGGGGTTGAAACGACTCTCCGTTTTTAGAAGCATGATGTGATCCGTAATTTCCAGTGCTTGTCCAGGCAAAGCTACTACGACAAAACTATGGAGAGTGAAATTGTCTCTGAATCTGTCAGCGGTGGGACTCAATCTTGTGAACATCTCTAGTAAGAGGATGCCATAACTGTAGATGTCGCCTTCTCTCGAGACCTCGCATCCCATTGCATATTTTTCCATCCATTTAAATCATAGTGCAAATAAAATTGGGTGCATCAATCATAGCAAAGAATGAGGAGCTCATATCATTATAATATAAAGAGAAGAGATTACCTGGTGGAAGATCCAAGGACAAAGTTGCCAATCAAAGTCGCCCACATGCGCGACTATCTGAGCATCTAAGAGGACATTGTTGGCTTTAAATCAAAATGAATGATGGGAATGTGGCACTGGTGATGAAGATAATCAAGTGCAGAAGCAACATCATTAGCAATATTTATCCTCTGAATGAAATTCACTTTTTTCGGAAGCTCGTTTTCAAAGAGGGCATTGCTTTTTGGTGTAACCACTATTTTAGGCTTCCATTGTCCATGAAGTCATATACTATGGCCTTAAAATCATTTCCTGATGATTAACACCTGAGCAAACTGTCAATATCTTCAAAAGATTTCGATGTTGATTTTTTAGTACCTCACACTCAACTAGTGAAGCTCTTCAGAGCACCTCGACCCAGTAAATGAAGCACTTCACCGCAATGGCAATCCCATTGTCTTCAAGTATCCCCTTGTAAACATAACAAAGCTTCCAACACCGACTAGATTAGTTGAAGAAAAACCATTGGTTGCTTTTTGGAGTGTTCCATAAGATACGTTCGGACATAAACAACAACAGAACTTGAAACCGGTTCTTGCACTCGCCTCTTCCACCAGTGAAGATTAGAATAGCAAGAACTAGAGCACTTCCAAGAAGGCCACAAATAACAACAGCAGACAATCTCCATACATGGACTTCTCGACTCTTGGAGCTATTGGAGACGCATTTAGGAAGATGAAATTTGGAAAATCCACCAAAAAGCTTATCATTCCCAATAATAGAAGTTGTGGTAGCATTCTCAAAAACTCCTCCCCGTGGCAGATGCCTTCGAAATTATTGTAAGACAAATTCAGCACCTTCAAAGAATGAAATGCCTCCAAGAACTGTGGAATCTCCCTGAAGAAATGTTGTGTGTGAAAGATCTAGTTCTTCAAGCCTCTAACAATCTCATCGATGAGGAATGGACCCGTGGAAGGAATTCCCCCCATCCTCAATGATAGCAATGCAACACAATCACCTAAACTATTTGGAATTTCACCTCCCAACATATTTTTCGAGATGTGTCAATGCGGTCAAAAATCTCAAATTGCCTACTTCCATGGGTAAAACTCCAGTAGGCGGTTACGAGACAAGTCCAAAAGGACGGCCTGTGATGAAATACCCATAATTTTTGGGGGTATGGTACCACTGAAATTGTTACTAAAAAGTCGAGCTCGTTAAAAATTGGCAGTTAGACAGTTCTGAAGGGATGACCTTGAAAGTTGTTCCCTGCCAAGATAGTGTAGTCAACTTGGTTAGATCTCCTAGAGAAATGGGATTGTCCCTCCCAGGTAGTTATCATTTAACTCCAGAACGACAAATTTCGTAGATTCCCCAAACTTTGGGGACAACACCCAAAACTCGTTTCCCATAATACTCAATACTTCGAGGTTCACAAGATTTTCAATATTCTGGGGAATTTCTCCAAATAGTAGATTGAAGCTCGCATCAAACCTGTGAGGGTTATGCATTTATGCAGCACTCCACCGAACGGTTGCTAAAGATATCCAATACCTTTAACTTCGTGGCGTTTGTCAGTGAGCAAACGAAGTTCAAGTCTCGGGTTTTCCATGCCCGAGCTGATTTTCGAAATTGGTGAAATATTAAGCTCGTGCAGATTTTCCAAAGAAGGCATTTTACCTGAAAGTTTGTTCCTTGCAAAGTTGAAGTAACTCTAGCTTTGTGCAATTTGATATTGATGGAGGAACCTGTCCCTCAAATAGGTTTGTGGCAATGCAAAAAAACTGAAGATTTGGAAGTGTAAAGCCTATGTCTGCAGGAAGACTCCCCGAATTGGGTTGAATCCTATATCGAAGTTAGTTAAAGAAGAGATTCGAACTCCAGTTGGAATTGGACCGGACAGTTTGTTTCCTCCACATAAAAGTATTGCAATTTCAGCAGGTGGCCTAGGGCTGAAGGAATGCTCCCACCCAAGTTTTTCGCGTAAGATAAAGTCTCTCTAGTGAAGATAAGTTCCCAATGGAGAAAGGCACACTTCCAGTTAAGATTATTCCTATACAAAGAAAAAACCCGAGATTGATAATGAACCGACTTGTGTAGGAATTTT
>JAGVVM010019007.1:0-12415 GCA_019149425.1 Psidium friedrichsthalianum | reverse complement strand
TAAACAGAACCAAAGCTTCCAACACCGACTAGATTGGTTGAAGAAAAACCATTGGTTGCTTTTTAGAAGTGTTCCATAAGACACGTTTGGACATAAAACAGCAACAGAACTCGAAACTGGTTCTTGTACTCGCCTCTTCCACCAGTAGAGATACAGAATAGCAAGAACCAGAACAGTTCCAAGAAAGCCACAAATAACAACAGCGCACAATCTCCATACATGGACTTTCCGACTCTTGGAGCTACTGGAGACGCATTTAGGAAGCTGAAATTTGGGCAATCCACCACAAAGCTTAGCATTCCCAATAATAGAAGTAGTGGTAGCATTCTCAAAAACTCCTCCACGTGGCAGCAAGCCTTCGAAATTATTGTAAGACAAATTCAGCACCTTCAAAGAACGAAATGCCTCCAAGAACTGTGGAATCTCTCCAGAAAAATTATTGTACGAAAGATCTAGTTCTTCAATGCTTCTTAAAAATCTCATCGATTGAGGAATGGACCCATGGAAGGAATTTCCCCCATCTGCAATGATAGCAATGCGACACAATCACCTAAACTATTTGGAATTTCACCTCCTAACATATTTTTAGAGATGTCCAATGCGGTCAAAAATCTCAATTTGCCTACTTCCATGGGTAGAACTCCAGTAAGGTGGTTACGAGACAAGTCCAAATAGATGGCCAGTGATGAAATACCCATAATATTTGGGGATATAGTACCATTGAGATTATTACTAGAAAGATCTAGCAGGTTCAAAAATTGGCAATTAGACAATTCTGAAGGGATTTGACCTTGAAAGTTGTTCCTTGCCAAAGATAGTGTAGTCAACTTGGTTAGATCTCCCAGAGAAGATGGGATTGTCCCTCCCAGGTAGTTGTCATTTAACTCCAGAATCGTCAAATTTCGTAGGTTCCCCAAATTTGAGGGGACAACACCCGAAAGCTCGTTTCCCATAATACTCAGTACTTCAAGGTTCATAAGATTTTCAATATGTTGGGAAATTTCTCCAAATAGTAGATTGTAGCTCGCATCAAACGTTGTAAGGGTGGTGGATAATTTACCTACGCATTTAGACAGCACTCCGCCAAAACGGTTGCTACCGATTCCCAATACCCTTAACTTCGTGGCATTTGCCAGTGAGCAAACGAAGTTCAAGTCTTCAGATTTTCCATGCCCGAGCTGATTTTCGAAATTGGTGAACCGTTGAAGCTCATGCAGATTTTCCAAAGAAGGCATTTTACCCGAAAGTTTGTTCGTTGAAAGTTGAAGTAACTTTAGCTTTGTGCAATTTGATATTGATGGAGGAACCTGTCCCTCGAATAGGTTTGTGGCAATGCTAAAAAACTGAAGATTTGGAAGTGTAAACCCTATATCTGCAGGAAGACTCCCCCGAATTTGGTTGGTTCCAACATCGAAGTTAGTTAAAGAAGAAAGATTCAAAACTCCAATTGGAATTGGACCGGACAGTTTGTTTCCTCCCACATAAATATATTGCAATTTCAGCAGGTGGCCTAGGGCTGAAGGTATGCTCCCACCCAAGTTATTTCGCGTAAGATAAAGTCTCTCAAGTGAAGATAAGTTCCCAATGGAGGAAGGCACACTTCCAGTTAGATTATTCCTATACAAAGAAAAAACCCGGAGATTGGACAATGAACCAAGTTGTGCAGGAATTTCCCCGGTTAGTTTGTTGTATTCAAGCACGAGGATGACAAGGTCAGAGCAAGCTGTTATGTTTTTAGGAATCTCACCGACCAATGAATTGGAGTTCAGTAATAGGATTCGTAGGCGGCTCAACCGGCTGATTTGTGGAGGGATTTCATGATCAAAATTGTTGTTTCCGAGCCGCAATTCTCTCAAGAAGCTGAGGTTCCCAATATGAGGAGAGATCAGCCCAGAGAGTTTCTGCAAAGGCAAGTTCAGTGCCGTGACCCTTTGGTGCTTGCGACCGCACTTGACACCATGCCACTGGCAGAATCCGACACTATCGTTCCACGAGCTGAGCATGCCGAGAGGATCCTTGGTTATTCCAGCCTTAAATGCGAGCAGTGAGAGTTTGTCGGTTTCGTTTGTGGTAGAGGAGACTTGGGTAATGCACAATGCAAGCACGATACCAACGAGGAAATGGCATGATTGAAGCTTTGCATAGCTAATAATTTCAAGTTCCATAACTTGAAAATTGAGAAGAAAGAAGAGAAATTGGTATGTGCTAACTTAACTGGACGTGAAGAGATTTATAAGTAGAGGTTAGTTTTACGGTCACCCAATAATTAATTATACAGAGGAGATCCTTTTTTAAGGCGACAAGCATTATTAGCCACACCCTTGTTTAAAGCATTACTAGCCACATCCTGTGGAGAGGGCCCTGAACTGAAAGCTGTTCTTTTGAAAAGAATTTAATAGGGTCAAGGGAGTTCAGACCCGGACAGCTAAGGCCACATCGTCCTCACATTGTTTTTCCATTTCCTGTCACGCATCGAATTCGTTCAAAAAAAATTATCGTTTACCAAAAAAATGAAAACACTAGATAAAAATCAGCATTACTCACCAACATTTTAAGTTCTGCCAATCACCATCACGTGATGCGTAATCAGCGGAAGGATCCCGAGTCCGCTCGATAATTAACGTGGTATCACAAAAGAAAACAAATAAATCCATCTTCTTTTCATCCAAAGTTAAATTAGGATCGGCACTGTGCTGTAGGGAAGGAGAGATTTGCCTGGCCATTTGAAACGAAACGTGTCGACTGGGGAGCGGGTGTACGCATGGAGCGCCAGGTTAGGTTGCTGAAGACCGCTCTTGCGACCTCACATTCGTGAAGCAACCCGGTAGTTATGGTGGTGTTTGTGATGAGATTTATCTAATCGAATCGGAAGAACAGCAGAGATAAAAAAAGCGAACAATGCGATTTACCCAGGTTCACCCAAAAAAGGGGCCTCGTCCTATAGTCTGTATTATTAGATTTTCTGTCGCACGGTTACAATGAATGAAAAAATAATATATATAGCTCAAAACGGGCCCCACAAGTAATGGACCAACTTAAATAAAAGCCTAAAATCAATATTTTCTCGAGGGCGCTGCCCCCACGTCTCTGCCCGCTCACCGACGAGCGGGGTAGCCGTTCACTCATCGGGGAGTGGAATTCCCGCCTGCTGATCGATCAGCAGGATCTCCGTGTTGAGGGCGCTGCCCCCGAACACCAGCATTCCATGTATAGGGATCACATTTCATTGGTGCATACTTCTATTTCTCTAAACTCACGTGGGCATGTCCAATATGATAAACATGGGTCCTCGAAATATTCGCCAACTCCAATAGTGTGCATCCACCTACGCCATGCACACGTTCCCACCAGTCCCTCCTCCATTGGAATGAAGATAAACAGGAAAAGAAACTGGAAGGCAGAAGTCAACCAATGCCGACTATGTCCCGAAGCCCCCGACTTTGGAAAAAGAAACTGGAAGACGGGTGATCAAGTGGGATTGATTATCGGGTCATCGTCATTAACGATTATCTCTTGACTAACATTAGCTTAATCAATCAGAATCATCTCGTAATTTATTAATAAACCTGGTCATATCACATTGTAAGGCATGTATGTATGTAACATTTTCCTCATTTTTCCGGCATTTGGATCGCTTGGGACCCTGGCAACTATGCCCGAGTCTATCGAGACTGGCCAGGTCCCTGGTGCCTTCTAACCTGATAACACTAAGAGGTGAACTCACTAAGTGGTAATTTCTCCATGTGATTAATAACCTGCGTATGAAAATTAGTTACATGATTACACTATGTGGTGAACCCAAATTGTTGCTCTGGCGAAAAAGGTTTATACAAAGTCGGTCTTTCAACATAGTGACTATCCAACAAGGTCAAAAGATGCCCATATGTGCCCTCTAACCTAATAACACTTATTCTTCAAAATAAAATAAATACGACATCAGATGACAACTACGATTATTCACTTTGTCCCCTAAGTTATTCAACATTTTCCATACTATATAAAACTTTAATAGTATCCACGCCCTTAACCATTATTACACATCTATCTATTTTTATTATTATTATTATTTTGATCGGTCACATCTGTCTATGTTCAGCTATAAGAATTTCTGTTTATTTAAAAGACAATACTAACATGCAAGAAAATGTAGTGACAGAAATTACAAAACTATATTTTCAATCAGGTGACCGTCGCAACATTAGATCCTACACAAATGAATGTACCATCTTGAGGACGTCCAGCAACTTTAATAGTGGTCAAAAGGCAAAAGGACATCAAAAGCGTCAAAAGTAATGTATGACGCTCATTTTAGTTCAAAAATTTTCCCCTATTCAATTAAGTGCTAAATCGACCAAGAAAAAAAAGAATCACTTAAGTGCTTTCAGTAAGAAATTCCGGCCAGAAAAGTACGTGGGCATTTGTAATTAAAATTTTTAACTGACATGGCATTTTAATTTCTTTTTTAAGTGACATGTCAGTAAATATGTAATTTTCCATTACCCTTAATTTCTTTTATGTTTATTTTTTACCTTCTTCCTTTGGTTAGTCGCTGGACCGGTGACGGGCCATAGGGAGGGCTGGCGAGGGCAAGTTCTGCCGCGCCCAGCCGACCCTGGCAAGGGTAAGTCCTCACTGTCACTAGGCGAGGTCGTCCAGACATGGCGAGGCCAACCTCGTGACCTCACCAACCTTGCCTCTAGCTAGAATAAGGGAGAAAAAGGAAAAAGAAAAGTCAAATAAAATACAAAAAAGCTGTGGAAATGCATTAAACGACATCATCTTATGCCCATGTTGCTTCCTGACAATATGTAGCCAACAGTTTGTAGAATTTCTTGTCTCGTGATTGTGCCGTTTCAAGTTTATGTCTTATTCATACAAACAAAAAATTGTTGAATGGGTTATACCATTCAAAGTGGAAATCTTTTACAAAAGTATGTTCCAATGTGTCAATATGCATATAACCGTTTTAAACACCCAATACAAGTGCCAATCGAAGCACAGAGCTACATTGTATATAATTTTTTTTTGTAATGACGAAGAAAAAGTAATTATTTACTACATAATTTTCATTGACACCTAATTTTATTGCATGCCATACCATGTAACTTAGGGATTTGATTCAACGAGATCGACCAAATCCCACCCGTAACCAAAAGCTACATTCGCAATTCTCACCATGATACTCTCTAGTTGGAAGCTAGTGGTTGTCATGATTTTGGGGTAATTACCACCCTTGCATAGCAAAATGAGCTTTCACAACATCGTTGACATTCACGAATTTCTCGATTAATAGCTTAGCTTAAGAGCAGCACTCCCCCCCCCCCCCCCCCCCCCCCTCTCCAAATTAGAGTGCAAATAAGGATGTTGATTGGAATGTGCTAGAATTTTGAAGATATCTCTACCATACCAGTACTTGGTTCCCCCATCGGAGCAAAGCATTCGGACATCGGAGGCTCGTAGGTTCACCTTTCCTACCTGTTGCACGATTGGTTTAGTAGTTTGAAAGTCGATTATACATACCTTTTTGGGCTCTCGAGTTTAGTGACACTTTCATGTCACTTTGCCGGGTCAAATAGCGCCTCGGGAGACCCATGAAATCCATAGTGATCAAGCACAATTAGCATGTAATCCAACCTTGGGTTAGGGCTAGAGAAGTAGTAATCGCTTCGACATTTATTATATACTTTGTCATACTATTTTTGAAATATAGCTGGTCATGTAAAAACATATACTTTTTGTCCTTCTATGATGGTATCAAAATATTCATCGACTCGTAAATTAACAAAATGTACGTAATTTTATTTTTGGTACATAGATTAGAGATTTTTTTTTTAATCAAAGTATGCATAAGAATTTGAGATTTGTTAAAGTGACCATCATATGATAAAGCACTAGAGAAAGCTCTTGTGATTGTGTCACATGGCTTAACCTAACGTGAGCTTTACCCGCTTTTATCTATCATCATCAAAGTGAATCACCACTGAACTCAATCAATTAATGAACATATGGATTTCATTGCTATGCTCAATAACCGATAACGTCCTATTTCGCGGACGTCCAGCAACTTTACTAGTGGTCAAGATGTTGGCATAAATAGCACAGGTCCTTTGGCTTGTCCCTAATACAAGTGGGTGTGTATTCATGGCACTCGAAAGATTTTCTTCACTAACCAATGATGTTTTGCGCATTAATTACTGCTCTTAACTATTTCAAGAAGCAAATGCTAATTCCCGCAATCATGGTTAGTAAGTCAACTTCGCGATGGAAATTCCCACTCGACGATGTGTAATTTTTGTGGGCAGCTTGCTGAGTTTCTAGAAAGCGTTGAAAGTCGGAGGCCCCCGGAGGCGTGCTCACTCCTCCGTTTCACATTTTCTTTCGAACGCCATTTATACAATTGTATCGTGAATTTTCATCGATGAGCATCACGCGACACCTGTTATTCAATGTCCATTTGAAGAAAAGATCGAAATTTCTAATAAAATGCACTTCTCGAATTACGTGTTGTTAAAAAAAAATCTCATTTTTAGTAAGTGTCTCCAAAATTCTCATTAAAAGACGCTTACATTACATGTGAAATGTCTACAGAAAAAGTCGTTTCGCCCCTCCAATCGGGTTTTGAAATTTCTTCCGTTGACGAATTTAATCGTAAAGAAAGCCATTTCATCTCTTGCTGGTCCCTATTTATCAAGGTCATGCATGCTGGAGGCTTTTATACGCATTAGATATCTTTGTTTTGGGCATTGATGCGGACAATTGTGGACTTTTCAACTTTCAAGTATTTTGAGGTTTCAAATGGATGATGGACGAAACATATAGATGGCTTGCCAGCTGTTGACTTGAGGTCAACCAATGTTTTTGGTCCAGTCACAGAGCAAGGAAGACGTGCTCCGTGAATTCTGAGGTTTTCCGGCATGGTGGGCAAAGCGGGTCAGGTAACATCTTTCCCTTATACAGGTTTTCTTTTGAGAGTAGAGCATTTTGGCACACCCTCCACATAAAAAAAAAAAAAAAACCGGACTTTAGGAGGGGTATGTAGTTGCCCAATTTTTATCTATAGACTCCGGGGAGTGTGATATGATACATATGCTGGTTTGTGTTTCGCTATGGCGACGAAGAGAGAACTCTGTTGCAACCCCTCTTGACCGAGTATGTACCCCATTTATTGCTGGTCCGAATCAACTGATCACCTCCTAAACATGGATTGATTGGGTTTGGACATTATCTCCTGAACTATGTTTCATCAAATAACCCCTGCAATTTTTGTTCGTTCCACCTTTTGGTTGCTGTGTCTATCAATTCCGCCACTACCCATGGTTCCTCTCAATTTGCTGGTTCCCCTAACGCTCCTATTGATCTTGATGCTGTCACCGTACCCGACGGCCCATCTGCATTCTGATTTAATTGTATCTCCCCCGACAATTATGCTTTGCCAACCCCAAGAAGGTCTAGAGCCTTTTGATGCCTTCCGTTAATCACAATCCGAGACAATAGATCCCTTTCAAGAGCCGGCTCCATAAAGCTAATGGATCTTGTGCAAGTCGCCAAGCTTGACAAGGTCTTTCAAGCCCAATCCTCCCTCGACTTTCCTACTTTTCAGAGCTTCCATTTTTTTTTCCACCGCATGCCCGACTTATTTTGAGTGCACAAGGGGTGATGCAAATAGAGAGGGCTATTGCGAAAGGGCTTTGCTTTTGTAATTGAAAGAAAACCTGTGCAAAACTATCTCGATTTCTTTCATTGTTCTAGATGTTTGGCATCGTCGAATGCTAAAACGCTGCTAGCTAATGCCAATATCAACCGATCCTCATTTGACGCTAAAGCTATTTGCTGTCCAAACAAAAAGAAACCAATTGATGGTCATGATTGTAAATAACCAACTCAAATAAACATGTCCGAAATGTTGATTACTAGTCCAGTTTTGAGGTCAATTCATCACGCATAGTGTGACGACACAATTTGCACATTTATATGTCACCCATATGAATTGCAGAAAAAGGCAGCAATCCGGCATTAAACGCACCGACAAAGTAGAAATAAGAAAGAAGGGAACATATGCATGTGCCATTTATGTGGGCCTTTTTCACACTGCGTCTCTTGAGGGAAGAAGAATTAGATTGGGCCCTTGCATTGATTGAAGAAAGCAACCTGCTGATGTTGAACGCGGGAACCTCCTCGTCAACCATTGCCCAGCTCAACAATTGACATGCAAGCACAAAATATGGGCAAAGGCGACGGGTTTATGAACCACATTTGCCCTCCAATGATTAAGTCGGTAATTGGAAGAGAAGAATGTTAGGATTATGAAGAGAGTCCAACTCTTAACCTGAACAAGCTTCTTAGTTTATAAAATTTAACCTTTTTACGAATTTAGGTCTGCATGAAAAATAATTACGGAAATGGGCTCGTTAAGCACTAGGCAGCCGACAAGGGTGTCAGCACTAACAAGCACTTGTTCGGCGCTCCAAGCGCTGAACAAGGCCTGTTCGGCCCTTCTAGCGCCGAACAAGCCTTTGTTCGGTGCTAGAAGGGCCGAACAACTTTATAAATGAAAAAAAAATTCATTTTTAATAATTTATTTTTGTCTCATCCGAACTATCCAACACACCGGCCCCCCTTTCTCCTCTCGCCCACTCTTTCCGATGTACCTTTTTTCCTTATTTTTCGCTGAATTTTAGAATCTTATTTCGAAAGTTCACGCGAAGTCTCTCTTTTCATAAACAATTTCTGAAACTTCACGTGAAGTTTCAGAAGCCACGTGAAGTTTCAGAATAAAGATTCAGACACTTCATGTGAAATTTCAAAAGCAAATGAGACTTCGGAATCCTTCAGTTTTATTAAAGACGGAGAGGGAGAGAAACTCTTTCGCCATTTTACGAAGATAAAGAGAGAGAACAGAGAGCAAATAGAGAGAAAGCTGAGAAAGAATCGAGAGAAAATCGATAGAAAAAAAAGGATTTAGAAATTAGTTGTCAATTTCGAGCGTCTCCATATTTGCAGTCATTTATTCCTTCAAAATTTTCTCGCAATTGAATAAGGTAAGATTTAACTTTATGATATGTTTTCTTGTGGCATTTGCGTTTTTTGTTTCGTTGCATGTAATGTTAATTATTTTTTTATACGACAAAGAAAATAGAAGAGTGGAAGTATCAACTTCAAGAATCTCGACACACGCACGATATTTGTGTTAAGGTAATGCCTATATTCTTGTTAAAACATGATATATTTTAGTACAGTGCATACACTGTTTCGCTGTTATATTGTGATGTGTACATGTTGTTTAGTCCGAAAAATATCTTATTTTTTGGTCTACATATATGTCTATTTTGCACTAAAAAATATCTTATTTTTGTGCTGTTCATATCTCTTTTTGCATGCTGATATGTGTCACGAAAGATTTTGTGCGTATTAAGCCCGTATTTTATCATGATTTTTGAAATTTTGATGATTAATTGGATTTAATTTTCAAGATATTGAAATAATAACTGAATGTACATGTTTAACGAAAAAATTTATGGGAAAATGTTAGTACCGTAGGAGCTGGTAATTAGATCGGACAATGTAGATTTGATCTTCGATTAAATATGAGTCGTTGTAATTTCTTACCTAATGCAACGAACGTGGACAATCCTTGACCATATAAATTATTTATAATAATAAAAGTTATACCAAAGAATAGAAAAATTAAAAAAGAAATTGGGAAAAAATAATTTAAAAAATAAAAATATTCAAAAAATTTTGTCGATTTATTCCTAAAATATCTTCTTTTAGCGCTACAAATATCTTTATTTTGCATGTCGAGACATGTCTGAGGAAAAATTTTATGCGTATTAAATCATATTTTTTTCATATATTTAAAAATTTATAGGGTTAATTAAATATGAATATTAGAATATATGTATTAATACGATCTGTTTGTAATAATCAGAAGTTTCTAGATAATAGAAAAAATTAGGGAAAAATGAAAATAAAAATAATCGTAATTTAAAAAATGCACAAAACTCTATTGTGAAAGTTTCAGTTCAAACTCAAGTGGGTTTGGGCCGGCTCTTCGAGTTTGTGAGTTGGGTCGAACCGGTCCGATCTGGAAAATTAATAGGAAAAAGAGAAAAAATAAAAGGAAAACTTAATTGTAAAAGAAAAATAATAATAATAATAATAATAGATAATATTAAAAATGGAAGCGACATCGTTATTTGATCTAGTTGATCCAGCCAGAAAATTAAAAAAAAATAATCAAAAAAATAAAAATATGAAATCACAAAAAAATTTGAAAATTATGATCGAAATCATAATATTTTCTGAAAAATTAGGAAACATTCCACAAAAGAAATTTTGAAAATATGAAAAATTACAATTTTATCAATTAATTGACTAGATATTATTGTTGATGATTTTGGCCTTTCATTCATTTGTAAATAACAATTGTATCACTTATCTATAAATATTTTCAAAGAATACATAATTTCGTAAATATTTTTGTGATCCTATTTATTTCATTTTTTATATTGATAGTGATAATGTTCATTTATTAATGTGTATAGGAAAAATTACAAAATTGTACATGCAAAATAATTTATAATTTGTTCATTTAACAGAATGTCTACATTTTTTGCGACTGTACAATGGGAGGTAGAATAGTACAAAATCAATTTGGATATGATTACGAAGGTGGACAATGTGCTATGTTTGAGTTTGGAAATATTTCCACATTTGATGAGTTACGTGCTACGATTGAGCGTGAGTTGAATATAACAGAAAATCAGTTCATTCCCAGTCTGATGTATAGACAACCGGTTGGAACAATCGGTTGTATGATGTACAATATTGTGGATGTGCATAATGATAGCATAGTTGAGAGAATCCAACAGTTTGCACGTTTGTCCGGTCATATGGGGTTTCTACAGTTTTATGCTACTGTAGATGAGCACCAACCTATAAATGATTCAATTGGAGAAGGTTCCAATATTGGTGAAGATGATGTTGATGTGAATAATCAGTCTATGCAGTACGATGATAACGATAATAGTGATGAAGAAGATGATTCATGGTTAGGAAGTGACGATAACGATGAAGAAAATGACGAAAGTGGCAATATGGATGCTTATTACAATACCCATTGTAATAATCCCATTTTGCTGTTGGTACATCCACCCCCTTATTCAGAGATTGACTATGATATGATGCAAGTCGATACAATAACTAAGCCGAGCCATATGTTATTTGATCCAGCCAAAGAATTTCGTGTTGGAATGTTATTTCCATCACGAGATGCAGTGCAGCTGGCTGCGAAAGAGTATTCGCTGCTGAGAAATCATCACTTTCGTAGTGAAGAGACAAAGAAAAGGAAATATGTTATAAAGTGCGGTAATGCAAACGAACCGTGTGATTGGAGACTCCGTGCATTGAATAAAGCGGGTAACCTATTTTGGAAAATAACTAAATACAGTGACCCACATACATGTCGTAATCCGCAAATGTCAACAGATCATCGGCAACTTGACCAGAAGTACCTCTCCAGCCTGATAGAAGCAATGGTTGCCGCCCAACCAAATATAAAAATCAAGCCACTAATGGCGATGATTAAAGATAAGCTGGGTTTCCAACCTAGTTATCGCAAAATATGGCTAGCTAAACAAATGGCGATTGCAAAAATTTTTGGAGGATGGGATGACTCGTACGGTCAGTTAAGTACATGAATATGACGAAGCTAGTGAATCCAGGTTTTCATTTTGTGATCGAGGATCGCCTCAGCCAAGATCAGAGTTGCAAGGTTTTCAACGAATGTTCTGGACTTATAAAAGACAAGTGAAGGCTTCAGAAGCTATCGTCCCGTGATTTTTGTCGATGGAACTTTTTGTACGGAAAATATTAAGGAACACTCCTATGTGCAGCCTCATTTGATGGGAATAATCATATATTTCCATTGGCATTTGCTGTGGTCGATCGGGAGACTGTTGATGATTGGTCTTGGTTTATGGATTTGCTGCGTATATATGTTGCTAATGGCCGAGATGATATTTGCGTAATATCAGACAGACATATCGGGATTCAAAAAGCAATGGAGATGGATGAGTGGCGTCCTCTACATGCCCACCATAGATTTTGCATTCGGCATATTCTCAGCAATTACAATAAACACTTCAAAGATGCCGAAGGCAAAAGAGCTATTCAAATGGCAGGTGAAATTTATAAATGATGTAATTTGAGAAATTTACTTTTTACTAAAATTATGTGATAAATACTTATTATTATTGTAATGTGCAGCTTATGAGAACCAAAAGTGAAAGTTTCTACATATCATGAACCGAATGAGAGAATTGCATCCACAAACAACTGAATGGTGTGATCAGATTCCATGGGATAAATGGACAAAAGCTTATGATGAAGGAAAGAGATATGGAGTGATGACAAA
>JAGVVM010019006.1:0-11984 GCA_019149425.1 Psidium friedrichsthalianum | reverse complement strand
CAAAAAAAAAATGGGGAAAAAATTTAATCTCTTTTACGAATGTTGGCTGCAAAACACGGGCTTTTTACGAAAAAGGTTAAAAATTTCATTTTTACCGATTTGGGTCTGCATGGGAAAAAATACGGAAAAAGGGCTCGTTCGGTGGGGGATGTGAACTCCCCTTGTTCGCCCAACTAGTTGCGAACAAACCTTTGTTCGGTGCCTTGAAGCCCCGAACAAACTTAATTAAAAAAAAATTATTTTTAATAATTTATTTTTGTCTCATCTGAACTATCCAACAGCCGGCCCCCCTTTCTCCTCTCGCCCACTCTTTCCGATGTGCCTTTCCCTCCTTTTTTCGCTGAATTTTAGAATCTTATTTCAAAAGTTCACGCGAAGCCTCTCTTTTCAGAAGCAAATTTCTGAAACCACGTGAAGTTTCAGAAACCACGTGAAGTTTCAGAATAAAGATTTTGAAACTTCACGTGAAGTTTCAAAAGCAAATGAGACTTCTGAATCCTTCAGTTCTATTAAAGACGGAGAGGGAGAGAAACTCTTTCGCCATTTTACGAAGAAAGAGAGAGAACAGAGAGCAAATAGAGAGAAAGCTGAGAAAGAATCGAGAGAAAATCGATAGAAAAAAAAGGATTTGGAAATTAGTCGTCAATTTCGAGCGTCTCCATATTTGCAGTTATTTATTCCTTCAAAATTTTCTCGCGATCGAATCAGGTAAGATTTAACTTTATGATATGTTTTCTTTTGGCATTTGCGTTTTTTGTTTTCGTTGCATGTAATGTTAATTTTTTTTTATACGACAGAGAAAATAGAAGAGTGGAAGTATCAACTTCAAGAATCTCGACACACGCACGATATTTGTGTTAAGGTAATGTATATATTCTTGTTAAAACATGATATATTTTAGTACCGTGCATACACTGTTTCGCTGTTATATTGTGATGTGTACATGTTGTTTAGTCCGAAAATATCTTATTTTTTGGTCTACATATATGTCTATTTTGCACTAAAAAATATCTTATTTTTGTGTTGTTCATATCTCTGTTTTGCATGCCGATATATGTGTCACGAAAGATTTTGTGCGTATTAAGCCCGTATTTTATCATGATTTTTGAAATTTGGAGGGTTAATTGGATTTAATTTTCAAGATATTGAAATAATAACTGAATGTACATGTTTAACGAAAAAATTTATGGGAAAATGTTAGTACCGTAGGAGCTGGTAATTAGATCGGACAATGTAGATTTGATCTTCGGTTAAATATGAGTCGTTGTAATTTGTTACCTAATGCAACAAACGTGGACAATCCTTGACCATATAAATTATTTATAATAATAAAAGTTATACCAAAGAATAGAAAAATTGAAAAAGAAATTGGGAAAAAATAATTTAAAAAATAAAAATATTCAAAAAATTTTGTCGATTTATTCCTAAAATATCTTCTTTTAGCGCTACAAATATCTTTATTTTGCATGTCGAGACATGTCTGAGGAAAAATTTTATGCGTATTAAATCGTATTTTTTTCATATATTTAAAATTTTGTAGGGTTAATTAAATATGATTATTAGAATATATGTATTAATACGATCTGTTTGTAATAATAAGAAGTTTCTAGATAATAGAAAAAATTAGGGAAAAATGAAAATAAAAATAATCCTAATTTAAAAAAATGCACAAAACTCTATTGTGAAAGTTTCGGTTCAAACTCAAGTGGGTTTGGGCCGGCTCTTCGAGTTTGTGAGTTGGGTCGAACCGGCCCGATCTGGAAAATTAATAGGAAAAAGAGAAAAAATAAAAGGAAAAATTATATTGTAAAAGAAAAATTATAATAATAGATAATATTAAAAATGGAAGCGACGTCGTTATTTGATCTAGTTGATCCAGCCAGAAAATTAAAAAAAAATAATAAAAAAAATAAAAAATATGAAATCACAAAAAATTTGAAAATTATGATGGAAATCATAATATTTTCTGAAAAATTAGGAAACATTCCACAAAGAAATTTTGAAAATCTGAAAAATTACAATTTCATCAATTAATTGACTAGATATTATTGTTGATGATTTTGGCCTTTCATTCATTTGTAAATAACAATTGTATCACTTATCTATAAATATTTTCAAAGAATATATAATTTCGTAAATATTTTTGTGACTTTATTTATTTCATTTTTTATATTGATAGTGATAATGTTCATTTATTAATGTGTATAGGAAAAATTACAAAATTGTACATGCAAAATAATTTATAATTTGTTCATTTAACAGAATGTCTACATCTTTTGCGACTGTACAATGGGGAGGTAGAATAGTACAAAATCAATTTGGATATGATTACGAAGGTGGACAATGTGCTATGTTTGAGTTTGGAAACATATCCACATTTGATGAGTTACGTGCTACGATTGAGCGTGAGTTGAATATAACAGAAAATCAGTTCATTCCCAGTCTGATGTATAGACAACCGGTTGGAACAATCGGTTGTATGATGTACAATATTGTGGATGTGCATAATGATAGCATAGTTGAGAGAATCCAACAGTTTGCACGTTTGTCCGGTCATATGGGGTTTCTACAGTTTTATGCTACTGTAGATGAGCACCAACCTATAAATGATTCAATTGGAGAAGGTTCCAATATTGGTGAAGATGATGTTGATGTGAATAATCAGTCTATGCAGTACGATGATAACGATGATAGTGATGAAGAAGATGATTCATGGTTAGGAAGTGACGACAACGATGAAAAAAATGACGAAAGTGGCGATATGGATGCTTATTACAACACCCATTGTAATAATCCCATTTTGCCGTTGGTACATCCACCGCCCTATTCAGAGATTGACTATGATATGATGCAAGTCGATACAATAACTAAGCCGAGCCATATGTTATTTGATCCAGCCAAAGAATTTCGTGTTGGAATGTTATTTCCATCACGAGATGCAGTGCAGCTGGCTGCGAAAGAATATTCGCTGCTGAGAAATCATCACTTTCGTAGTGAAGAGACAAAGAAAAGGAAATATGTTATAAAGTGCGGTAATGCAAACGAACCGTGTGATTGGAGGCTCCGTGCATTGAATAAAGCGGGTGACCTATTTTGGAAAATAACTAAATACAGTGGCCCACATACATGTCGTAATCCGCAAATGTCAACAGATCATCGGCAACTTGACCAGAAGTACCTCTCCAGCCAGATAGAAGCAATGGTTGCCGCCCAACCAGATATAAAAATCAAGCCACTAATGGCGATGATTAAAGATAAGCTGGGTTTCCAACCTAGTTATCGCAAAATATGGCTAGCTAAACAAATGGCGATTGCAAAAATTTTTGGAGGATGGGATGACTCGTACGGTCAGTTGAGAAAGTACATGAATATGACGAAGCTAGTGAATCCAGGTTTTCATTTTGTGATCGAGGATCGCCTCAGCCAAGATCAGAGTTGCAAGGTTTTCAACCGAATGTTCTGGACTTATAAACAGACAAGTGAAGGCTTCAGAAGCTGTCGTCCCGTGATTTTTGTCGATGGAACTTTTTTGTACGGAAAATATCGAGGAACGCTCCTATGTGCAGCCTCATTTGATGGGAATAATCATATATTTCCGTTGGCATTTGCTGTGGTCGATCGGGAGACTGTTGATGATTGGTCTTGGTTTATGGATCTGCTGCGTATATATGTTACTAATGGCCGAGATGATATTTGCGTAATATCGGACAGACATATCGGGATTCAAAAAGCAATGGAGACGGATGGGTGGCGTCCTCCACATGCCCACCATAGATTTTGCATTCGGCATATTCTCAGCAATTACAATAAACACTTCAAAGATGCCGAAGGCAAAAGAGCTATTCAGATGGCAGGTGAAATTTATAAATTATGTAATTTGAGAAAATTACTTGTTTATAAAATTATGTGATAAGTACTTATTATTATTGTAATGTGCAGCTTATGAGAACCAAAAGCGAAAGTTTCTACATATCATGAACCGAATGAGAGAATTGCATCCACAAATAGCTGAATGGTGTGATCAGATTCCTTGGGATAAATGGACAAAAGCTTATGATGAAGGAAAGAGATATGGAGTGATGACAACGAATTTAGTGGAATCGGTTAACGGTATGCTGAAGGGATTTCGTGCTCTGCCTATAACAGCTATGGTGAATAAGATATTTTATCAGTTAGTCAATTATTTCGATACGAGAAGAACTACATATAGAGCACAAAAGATGGAGGGATGGATATATACTCAATTTGCGGGTAACCTTCTCCAGAAAAACATTGAAGCTGCAAATAGGCATGAGGTGACTCGGTTCGACTCTGATTCCGGAATCTTTGAAGTTAAAACTGGATATGATAGATCCAGAAGAATGGGGGCCACAAACACAAGGTTGAGCTAAATCTGCGAAGATGCACATGTGGAAAATTTCAAGAGATGAAAATCCCGTGTTCACATGTAATTGCAGTGTGTCAGAAATATGCAATTGATTACAATACAATGGTAGATGAATTCTACACTTTAGATAGCACACTTCAGTGCTATCGGTACATGTTTCATCCATTGGGGGATCTGGATTACTGGCCTGAAATTGACGATCTGCCATTAGTGCCAGACCCGAGCCGTATTAGAAAGAAAGGGAGACCCTCGTGCATCACGCATACGCACTGAGATGGACTGGAGTACCCAAAAAAGTAGTGATTCGCCTAACCATTGCAGCTATTGTGGGAAATCAGGACACAGCAATCAAACTTGTGCATACAGATCGGTTTAAGGTTTTTTACCCTTCTAAGTTATCCTGCTTATTCAATTAATTTTGTTATCGCAAAAAATACATTATTTCCACCTTTCGTTGGTCATACCGACATTCGTAAAGTTTTAATATATGCTATTCATTTTCAGGAAAGGATTGAGGCAAATGGCGTGGTTTACTTCTGCACAATCTTAAAAGAAGAATAAACTCGAGAAAATATTTGTGTAATATTTTTATGTGTTTTTCTATTCTGTTTTTTGGACTTCTTGTACTTTTACAGATTTTCTTAATTCCTTGTAATTTTTATATATGTTTTTATTATTATATGGACCGGGTTGACCCGACGGAACAACAATATTTGGACAGTGCATGAAGGCTTCATTTTGTTTGTCCACATTTTGTATGTCCACATTTTTGTCATCTTTTTTTTTATCTTTTACTGTTCCTTGCGTGTCGTAGTTCACGTCAATATGTGATTTCGCCACTAGTTGTGTTCGAAGCGCCTGGAAATAGTGTGTTAAAACCCTTCGTGAGCAGCCATTTCAGCAAGAATAAAAACTAAGCGTTGTGAGGCAATTAATATCGCTTTTTCGCGTGAGTTTTTGGTCATGTTTTGGTGTGTTTCACTCGTAGTTCTTTGGTCCACATCATTCCTGGTATGTTGTAGTTCATATCCATATATGTGTTTGTCACTAAGTATGCCTGAGGGATCGGGAATTAGTTCGAGAAAATCCCTCGATGGGCTATTTTGTCGATAATGAAAATTCATACGAAAATTCAAAACTACGTCGCTTTAGACCAACCTGGGACCCATACAGTCTGGGCCGGACGCCCTTGAGGCGTGGGCCGGGTGAAGCCGACCCGGTCCCAAAAATAAAAAAAATCAAAAAAAATCAAAAATATTAAAAAAAATCAAAAAATGATTTTTGAATTCTGGGGAAAAATGGAAAATTCGTAGAAAATTATAAAAAAGAAAAAAACACCGAAAAAATTCTAAAATTTTTCATAAATCCCAAAAATTAGAAAATTGACCATTTTAACGGGTCGGTCCTATTTTTGATGGTTTTCCCTTTTAGACATTTCGAAATGACGATTTTGCCCCTTATGGGCAAATTGTCTCGAAAAATTTGAAAAGTTTCCAAAAAAAAAATTCCAAAAATTAGGAAATTGGCCATTTTAATTGGCCAATCCTATTTTTAAGGATTTTTCTCATCTATCTTTTGAAAATGATGATTTGGCCCCTTATGGAAAAAAAATAGTTAGTATTTTAAATGGTCAAACATGGAAAGGTTTTTAAAATAAAATTTTGGCAATTTTTTCATATTTGTAGTCTACGAAATCTATTTTCTTATTTTCGGATATTTTATTAATATGGAAATAATATTAAAATTTACGACAAATTTCAAAAATTACTTTTCTTCCAAATTGGATCTTCATGCTTCGTTAAAGCTTCTAAATATGATTTTTCAATGTCTATAGGTTCAACGATGTCAACACATAGCAATATCATATTTATGATGTAAAAAGTTCTAGTACATCAAATTTATAATATTACATAATTTTCGTCATTTGATGATTACATTTAACAATGGTGTCGTCCCCCTATGTGACCTCCTATTCCGCAAGTAGGTTGTCTCCGGTGTTCGATAGCTCTAGTACTATACCGACGACGAGATTCCGCTTGCGTGGGTTGTGTAGATGACAAAGGAATATCCTCTTCTGACAACCGTGGTTGTGATGCATCATCAAATTAAGCAAACATCTCATGCTCAGACGACACATATGGAGTAGAAGCATATTAGGAAAAGGAGGGAGCTCAAATCCTCCAGCCATCGGAGAAATTGTGGAAGTGTGGGGACGGAATCCCCCATGATATGGGCCAGCGAACTGGCTGAACCCCGAAGTAAAATCTGTCTAGCCAAACTCGAGATTGAACCCAGGAGTGAAATCTGCCATATTATAGACTGCAGGATAAGGGATGACATCTGTATCTTGAAGAGCTCTACTACTCTTTCGAATTGATTGGCTCGTCTAAGGTAGGTGTCACGCCCCGAACCCGGCGAGCCTCGCGACATCCCTGTCGTACCTGTACGATCGAATGGTTCACAAACACGACGGCCCAGGAAACTCGTCGTAACCAATCGACCTCAGAGTTCCTTAGGCAACGGAAACGAGCTCCTTCAACTTGATGCACAGAAAGGGATAGATAGAGAGACCAACCAATCTAATTTACATCAAACCACTCCTTATATTACATCATATTTATATACATCGGTTTGGCGACATCAAATATGCACAAATGAAAATTCCTGTCGTCCTTTGACATCTTATAGCTCGACCTTTAACAAAAAGGGCTTAGGTCGGCAATTTCTATCTTCGACTACAAGCAAACCCTACAAATTTCTACAAAAGGGCTTCAACTCCAACTGTGCTCATCGACATCCACCCCATCATCCGATCCAAGAAAAAGCTGAGTTTCCGACTCAATATCCAACTCGATCCCCTGCCTTACTAGGATCGCATTCACTGCGGCGGTCTGGGGTCTGAAAAATGGGGAAATCACCTATGAGAACTAATCTCAGCAAGCTCACCCTAAATCCCTCTCAGGATACCAAATATCCCTAGACCCAACTCCAGTAAGCAATCACAAAGTAATCACAAACACGTGTACCCAAACAATATCACATGCAGAGGATAACAGTCAATAGTTTACTTGCCCTCATGGGCCAAGAACACAAATAAAATAGTCTCAATTTCAGATAGCAAGTTCAAATGCATGTGTATGCCATTTTTCAGTCTCAACTCTTGCCTCATTAATCCTCAGGACCCGCGTAATGAAATCGCCTCAGGTCCGTACTCAACCCGCGTAATAATACCGCCTCAGGTTAGTACCCGTGTCTCAGCCTGCGTAATAGTACCGCCTCAGACTGGCACCCGTGCCTCGACCTGCGTAATAGTACCGCCTCAGGTCGGCACCCTCATTTCTTCATCAATTACCCCGCGTAATGGTACCGCCTTAGGTCCGTACTCAACCCGCGTAATAATACCGCCTCAGGTTGGTACCCGTGTCTCAGCCCGCGTAATAGTACCGCCTCAGACTGGCACCCGTGCCTCGACCCGCGTAATAGTACCGCCTCAGGTCGGCACCCTCATTTCTTCATCAATTACCCCGCGTAATGGTACCGCCTCAGGGTTTCATTTCTCACAACATTATCTGCCGTGCCACCATTATGAGACACCATTCTCATCAAGCAATTCCAATTGCGTTCGATAAATCAAACGGCATAATCAGACAGATAATTCAAATGTAATGTCATCAAATGACTCATACACGATTCAAGCCAAGCAGTTCGAATACATAATCTCGACTCAATAAAGCATCTAAGCCAATCACTTTTGGCTAGCAAACGCAATTGCATCAGAAATTAGCTATCCTGTCTTTTCTCACTTTGAACCGTCAAATTGGGCCCACGACATCACGTGAACCTTTCCTAAGCTCACAAGAACGGTCCTCAAATCTCATCACCAGTATCGTTCAAAACTTCTAAAGTATCGCAGTTGACACCCTCACTTTCGAATTGGGTCCATTTGATCCCCGATTGATCAAATTTCTCATTTCTCAAGCTCCAGACACCGCGGGGCCCACAATCGCACTCAAAGACAGAATTATTTATTCAGAAACAGCCACAATTCAAGTGCGTCCAGCGCACTATAAGTCTCAACAGCCACCATATACACAAATATCTCAAAGTCAGTCAATTTTCCTCAAACGATCTACCCCGTATCGCGTCCTAGAGCTAATCCAGGCAATATCTGACATCCTACACAAGATTAAGGATGCGACTTACCAAAAGAAAGCTTGACAAGCTGTGGAAACAAGCTGAAACGGCGAAGGACAACCGGCGACAACCGAGACCGGCGGCGGCGCACGACGACAAGGGAAGAGAACGGCTAAACCAAGAGGAACCGGGGCTGTGAGGGGGCTGTTTAGGCACCAAAACGAACTAGAAATCATGTTTAAGACATGGAAATGAGATCTAAGGGCAGCCGAGGTCGACATATAACAATTAGAACCAAAACAGAAATTCGGCACCCAGAAAACAGTTTCGTCGACTGATACGAGAAAATACATTTGAAGGGTCAAACGACCTCCGATCGAGGCGATTCAAGTTGGGTTGGATTCAGAAGACATTAAACTATAACATACCCAAAAATCGCGATGATCCAACGGTCGGATCTCCGGTGGCAGGCGATTGAAGTTGGCTGCTGGAATTGGGGCCGAGATAGAGAGAGTGAGAGGAGAAGGGAGAACGTGATCCACAAGGAGAGAAAAAGAGAGAGAGAGAGAAAATGGTCTGCTGGATCAGAGGATAAGAGAGAGAGAGGATCAATTATTTGATCCAAAAAATAAAATAAAACATATATAATAGCAAAATATCTTAAAATAATAATATAAAAATCAAAATATCTACTTACTATTCATCAATTTGACATAAAGTCGATCGATTTGACCGACAAGATTGATTTGACATTTGATGTGACATTCCTCGGGTTTCGTGCCAAATCGGGACTGATTGGGGCTGAATCGGTGTTATTTTGGCTCAATCGCGAAGGGAAAATGACTCGAGATGATCTCGGAAAATTTTTCTGACTTCGCTAAAATTCATCTCACACCCTAGCCACTGAATCTAGAGCAAATCGGGGACTCGACAAAATTTCCAATTTTTGCCTTCCTTCTCGGCACTCCGAGTCCAAACTATCAATTTTCGAACATTTCTCGTCAATATCCAAATTTAGCAACTGCAACGCTCTTGAAAATCGATTGTCCTATTCGGAACTCAATTTGTGGCCAAATTCATAAGATAGCAGCTATAATGAAATTCTCAAACTAACGGGTGGCTGTTAAGAGTTACGCGTATCGACCAATTGGTCCACGTACTTATTTTCCTAGATAGCCCTTCCCTTTTGGTCAGTTATCTCGAAGTGATCAGTTTCGAGTGGAATTCATTAAAAGTGCATCCATGACATATCCATTCTATATTCAAGTCCCAAACAGGGGTCGAAATTCAGAATGTTACAGTAGGTCATCTCCATGCGATCCAATAGGTGTTGTCGTAGAGGCTGATTGGGGTCGTGGAATCGTTAATAACCATCTCTCTTCATTGAATGCATGTAGCATTGCTGTAGCTATCCTGCCTATCTGCCGTACGGTCTCCCGCATGTGATCCCGATCCCGATCCCGAGAAGTAGATTTGCATAATGACATAATTTGTTCCACGCCATCAGCCTATTCACGAAATCAAACTCAATACAAGTTATCAAATGCTAACAATTTATATGACTAAAAAAATTTCTGAAGTAAATTACAAGTGCTTGCACTAACCGCTGCACCTACTACACCTCCCATGTAAGAAATCCACCGTCGTGTGCATGCACGGTACCTCTCCATGTATTCTGAATGGAAATGAAGTGCCTCCGTTGCAGGATCAAATTGAACTATGAAGTTAGAACGATTGTTCCACATTTGAATCGACTCCATGTGCCTCTCCACCCAATTGTTGTAAACTGGCCTTAGTTCAATACCATGAAAGGGTTTATGATCATTCGGAGAATTCGGTATTGGTTGCTGCATGCTAAATTAATGGAGCACTCGGTCCGGGTAATGCCACTCAACTATGTGAAAATAGATGAGTGGAACACGAGCTGTCCAAATTTCTTTTCCCTCCATACAGTATTCCGGTAGAGCCTCGAGAATGTCATCAATATATGGCTCCCAAACAATCTGTTAAAAATATTGAAATATATCAAATTAAATAAAGAATTAATTTAAAAGCTAACATTACATTGAATTTATTAATTTCTATCATGACTTACATCGCTGAATGTCATTCTATCAAGTTGATAACGTTGATGTTGCAAAGTGTGTATGGGCACTCTAGTTGTCCGTAGGGATTGAAACCATCTGAAAAATTTAAAAAAATATTTAGATATATTGTCATACGCACTTGTTCGCGCGATTTGAATCGGGAATATCTTTCACCGAACTTCGCAATTCGGTTTTTATTAAGAAGGGTTCTGCGGCTCTGTTCTGATGGAAAGTCAGGGAGAACAGGGGAACGGGTGTGTGCGATTAACGAAAGCGATGGAAATGGCGAGGATTTACTGTCCATGCTACTCCTAATTGGCTGGTAATGGAAATAGATTGCTTGAAATCGAAAGTACAAGGAAAGGAAAGTACTGGAATGTTAAGGCTACACTACGAACAGGGAAGTAGGCTAAAACTTCAAAGAAACAGAATGACTTTTTGGATGATTGTCGAGAGCCTCCCTTTTCCTTTCTTTCGGGTACTTATCCTTTT
Source organism: Psidium friedrichsthalianum (assembly GCA_019149425.1). NCBI lineage: Eukaryota > Viridiplantae > Streptophyta > Magnoliopsida > Myrtales > Myrtaceae > Psidium > Psidium friedrichsthalianum. The sequence goes on along the minus strand of JAGVVM010019006.1, from coordinate 884 downwards.
TGCGTTTCTAACCGCTCCAGCGGTTATTTTTTAATTTCAAATCTTTGAATTTTGGCGCTCTACTTCACCTCTAATCCATGATCTTCACAACCGACCCATGTAAATCGGAGCCCATGTCTCTTATAATTTGTAACTGCACCATCAACCGTCTTTTTTTGAATGATATTTCTAAGTTTTGGAAAACCTGTTTGCGCCTATAGGTCTTGCCCGGTATATCTGAATTTCGGGATGTAATAATTTCCATGTTGCATATCTATGACATGCTGAACCCAAACACGTTATGTCTTTCATTCGGCATACTTTCTTTTAACCTCCCTGAATAGCACACATATCCCGAATGACGCACAAATCCCAAATGGCGCACATATCCCGAATGGCGTGCATATCCTAAATGGTGCAAATATCCCGAATGGCGCACATATCCCGAATGGCCAAATACTATCTTTTCTCCTCGCCATCGTTCGGGATCTTCCAATAATTCCTTTTTCTACGTGTCATTTCTAAGATACCGAATCAAACTTCCATGTTTCGGTATCAACATATGCCCTCTTTTAAAAGAATTAAAAAAGGTTTAATTCTTTTAAATTTCGACACTTATAGAGCACCTTCCCTTCCCGAGCAGTGTCTTTTTCTGTTCATTTTGAGGATCTGCTTTTTCAACTTCTTTTGCGAAACGGTGCTTTTGAATTGTTCCCAAGATTTATTCTCTCAACCTCTTTTTGTATTAAACGACGCCTCTCTTGTCGTTTCCAAACTTACCTTTTCGACCCTTTCCACATCAGCTATAAAGTCATTTGTCCCCACACAATCAAATTTTTGTCCTCTTCTCATTACCTTTGCCTTCGCGCTCCCGTCTGGTTTTCTTCTTCCTCGAAAAGTTCTCC